>BQNB010118211.1:0-21034 GCA_026074375.1 Tanacetum coccineum | reverse complement strand
TGTGGAATTTGACCTTTTGCCTTGGTCAAGGGCATCCGGTTAGGATCTGTATTAGGGTTGCTATATAAGTGTGTGCATATCACGAACCAATAAACATAACCATAACGACTATAATCATCTGTGAATGTAATGAAGTAGCTAGCACCTTGTCTTGACACATGTCTAAGTGGACCACATACATCAGTATGTATTATTCCAAGAAGATCTTTTGCCCTTTCGTTACTATGAGGGAAATGTTTCTTTGTCATCTTGCCAGATAAACAAGATTCGCATTTATCCAATGACTCATCATCTGTTGATTTTAAAAGCCCTTCCTGTTGCAGCTTTTTAATACGTTTCTTACATATATGAGCAAGACGACAGTGCCATAAATAAGTAGAGTCCAAATTATGTTTGGCTCTTTTAGTGCTAATCATTATAAATAGAATTAACATTTGGTACAAGATCATGCATATCAATTTCATAAATACCATTACTGGGAATAGCATTATTCTTAGAAACTGAAATTCCAAAATCCGTAAAACGCTGGACAAATCCATTTTCAACCAAACGGTGAACTGAAACAACACCTCTAATTATAGAAGGTGCATAATGACTATTGTCTACACAAATCACAAGGCCATTAGGTAAAACTAAGTCAAAACTTCCAATAGCTTCTACTTGTTTCAGCTTTCTTACTCCTCTAAGACCATATTTTGTGTTACAAATAAGAGTACCACAACTAGTGTCATTATAACACCCTGTGTTTTAGAGTCATTGACGACGTCGATAAATATACTACAGTAGAAACTCTATAAAATAATACACTTGGGACCACCAAAATTTATTAATTAAAAGAGTTATTAATTAATCGTTTCTTCAACAACTCAGCAAGATAAACAGGACAATTCCACTTCCAATGACCCACCTCCTTTGCAGTGGTGGCAGGTGTCATCCTTAGCTGGGTGTGCTCTTTAGCAGTAGGTTTAGGGTTTTTAGGCTTAGGGATATAAACTTGTTTATCCTTTCCCTTGCCATTAGCTTTACCCTTACCTTTAGCTTTAAGCTATTTCTTATTGGCTTTCTGGGTTTTACCACTTTTAATCATCATTACTTGTGGTGTTTCAGCCTTTTTAGGTAAACCTTTTTCATACTCAATGAGCATAGCATGTAGTTCACCAATTGTCTTCCTCGTGTTATGCATATTGTAATTTCTCATAAATCCAGCAAAATCTTTAATGAGGCCAACCCACCCTACATGTCAAGATAAGACCAACAGTAAGATCTTGTGGTAGCATATAACCAAGACGTTCTAGATGATCTACATATCCTTTCATCTTTAGAACATATGCAGCCTAAGCAACTGGTTTACCCTCCTCTTGTTTGCAAGCATGAAAAGTTTGGATTAGGTCAAACCTCTCCACTCCAGCTTGTTTCTCAAACATAGATTTAAGATCCCGAAAGCATCTCATAAGGTGCATAGTTTTCAAATTGTCTATGAAGCTCAGGAGTCATACTACCAAGCATAAGACAAGCTACCTCATTATGAGCATCATATACTGCATTCCAATCCGCCAGCACATTTGCTGCGGAATCAGCTGCAGGATAACGATAAGAGGAATAGGTTGTTTACAGACAAACATTTATTTTTCAACTCTGAAGGAACTTAACTTAAGTTGACAAAACCAGTCATTGAAATTATTTCCAAAAAGTTTTTCTCTTTCAAACATCGACTTGAAAGCCGAATGGTTTATGTTTTGAACAGGTTGTGCCATCTACAAAACATAGTTAAAGTTCAAGAAGAATTAGTAATTTTCGATAATTACTCTTTAAAGAAAATTACTAACCATCGTTTAATCAAAATAAACATTAATTTTCTAAGGCTAGGACCCTACTTGACATACACCACTATCATCAGTTGATCTGTAGTGACGGTGTATTCAAAGGTAATTAACGATCTAATAATTTGCCACGTGGTTGCAATTTCTAGAACCTTATAGGACTTACTTTATTACAATAATATATTAGTAAGCATTGTTGATCCTAATAGAATAGATATTTAATCCTTTAGCTTGTATAAGGTATAGTTATGCAAGATAAATCTAACACAACTATAGTAGAAACTTTGATTGTAAATATCAAAGACTATGCGGAATCTAGTCAATGATATTAAGAAAAATTATAATGATATTAGTATTTGAACAAGATTAAATAACAAAACAGTTTCCAAATTTCAGCCTCAATTATAATACGAACACTCGTAATAGTTCTTAGGTTACAAAACCTTGAAGCTACGAATAGATTAACAGAACAATGAAGGATATCTGGATGTATATACATTATGCCCTAGGACCTCCTTTTATACACCAAGGAGTCCTACAAGGCTTACAATACTTCCTAAGTTATTGATCCTTCTAAAAAAATAACTTATTCTGAATCTTTTATAAATATAATTCATACTTATCCCATAAGTAATCTTGATAAACAATCTTCATCTTTATCCCTTCTTTTGTATTTATCCTTCTGACAGTAGAAACTCTTCTAGCAGTTGTAATCTTTCAGCAGTTGTAACCAGCAACATTAACTTTTATACCAGCAGCACTAACTGTGTACAAGCATAGTAGTAACTACTTAGAATATTTTCTTCATTCTTCATCAGCAGTACTAAGTTACACTAGCAGTACTAACTTTATGCTAACAGTTGTAACTTTACTCAAGCATTTACTTACATATACTGCAGTACTAAAGTTACACTAACAGTAGTACTTTTATACTAGCTGTATTTAACTTACTTAGTAGTATTTTCTTTAAGTCTGCTGAAGCTAGTCTTACATTAGCGTAGTAGTATATATACTAGCATTAGTAAACTGCAGTACTAATACTTAGATATTTTATCATAATATCATAACAACACTAAGTTTGCTTAGCTAGTAGTACATCTAACCTACAGCAGCAGTAACTTCCAAACAAGCTTCAAAAAGTCTTTTAATCCTACAATCTCCCCTTAAACTTTAACGTTCATCGTCTGAAATCTTCAAGTTTCTTGATTAATGGCTTTATTTTCCTTGGAGGATGAATTCAAACATTTCCCAGGATTCATTGAGCTGTTTTGTCATGAGCTTAAGAAGTGATTAACACATTTCAATCCATATGGTGGTTTCAGTTTGAAGCTTCTTGTTTGTGCATTTCTGTGATTGCTGCTTGTGTAAGTGATATCTTCTTTTTACCAGCATAATGATATGAGGATTCTGAATCTTACAAAATGTACTCACTTGAAGAAGAATGCTTCCAAATTGTCACGTTGTGCGCTTGTAGACTTCCTTCGCACTTCACTTTCTAATCAGGTTTTCTAACTCACGTTCAGATCACCCATTTAAACTCTCTTCATAGCCCCTCCCCCCCCCCCCCCCCTCAATGGCCCCCCCCGTGTTAACCCTATTGCTTAGCGTTTAACCAACTTCCAGAGAGTTTCCAAGTCTTCTTTGCATATTCTGAAGGTATTTGAATCATTGATGAGTACCTCTTTGAACTTCCATCAACTCTTATGATTTGAAAGTATCTCATCTTTCCTTCTTTGATGATTTTTCAGTCAACAATGATTGGAGGCTTAGTGGCTAGAGGTATAGCATTTTAATTGCTTACTCATCATTGGATCTATCTCCATATGCTTTTTTATCTCTACTTCTTCTTGATCATCATCTACTTTAGTTCTACCTTTCTCATCTAACTTTGCTTTATTTAAAATTTTCAGATTCAAGTTCTTCTCTGCTTTTAGAACTTTCCTTCTGTTCTTGTCTCACTGCCTTTCACTAACTCTGTATCCATGTCTACAAATGTGTTTACTCTTTTCATTTCTTTGTCAAATAACATCTGAATATCCTCAAAGCTTTTGGTCTTCAATTGATTGTGCTTGTATCCAGCCATGTTTTTCAGATAAGTAGACATTGTATTTCTCTTTTGAGCCTTAGTTGGTGGTTTTCTTCTCTGCTCTAAGTCTTGCAAAATGCTTCTTCCTTTTATTCATGAGCTCCACAAACAATCTTGACTTTTCTTCAATAGTCAATTCTCCTTGCTCTTCTGCCTGTAATCTTGCAGCTAGCTCATAATCTGCATCCATCATAGCTTGAACATTATCCCATTCAACAATGTTTGCATCTTCTTCTCTTTGTCTTGCTAAGCCTCTCTTCTTCTTCCAATGTCAGCATCTAATTGGAGCTTAATGTTTTGTTGAAGCAACTCCTTATCAAACTATAATCTGTCTTTCTTCTTCAAAGGTTTTTCAGGCTCAACCATTTTTGCCTTGCCTTTGTCTTTAGCCTGTGGAAGTTGTGATGGTTATGAAGGTGATGTTGTTGTTGTAAATTCACTTGGTTCTTGAACTATAACCCCTCTAGCCTTGGGTTTTGCAGCTTTGATCTCTATTAAAGTCTGAGCCAGGGTTAATTCATCAACAGTTGTTGTTGTACAGTTTATCAGTAGTTAACTTCAGCAGTACCTAAACTACAAACATTAGCAAGTAGGTAACTACTTCACCAGCAGTAGTAAACTGGTTTAGCTGAGTACTCAACATCCTTTTCAGCCATATAACCTCTTCTCTGCCATATCTTGTTCATTATCAAGAACACCAGTATCAAACATTAAATTATCACCATACCTCCCTTTAGTATCATAAAACTAGTATACCTCTACATCTTGGTTAATTTCATCAATTTTCCTCCCCTATTTGGATGCATCCTCCTGATCACCTAAACCTTCATCTTCAGAGGAAACCACTCTTGTAGATCTACCAACCTTGTATAATCTTCTAAGCCTGTGAGTTCGTCACCCTCCTTTCTTTTCCAACTTCTTAACCCTCTCCTTCAATTTAGTAATCTCTGCAGCTTGAGATGTCTTTGTTTTTTTCCAAGTCAAGAACTCTGGTGATCAAGCTGATAAAAGTGCCATCAATTCATTTAGTTTTAGTCTATCCTCACCACTAAGCAGTGGAGCATTGGAATGTGTAGGTACACTTACCATATTTTTAGTATTATCAGTTACAGGTTCTGTAGGACCACTAAGTTGAGGATCCTCAGTGTCTTTCCTCTGTTTCCTTCTAGACTGTTTCTTCTGAGGTTTAGATGTTGATGGTTGAGTAGTAGTGGGTGTATGATGGGAATCAGTTGGTATCTCTGAACCTTCACCTACTTGTTCTTGTGCTTGAACAATCATGGTTGGAAATAAAGGTGTGTCCCTACCAGAAAAGTCTTTTCCTTACCTATTCATATTAGCAAAGACCTTCTTAGTGTGAGAAGGTGCAACATAAATCTCTTTATGTTTGGACATTCCTTCAACTTGTTTATCCAGGAAAATCATTCTGCACAAACTTGGATACATTAGAAATATAACCCCACCCTCCAAGTTCTTTACCATATATCCAAAATATACTTAGAAAGTTATTTTTAGTTTGTGGCAAGACAGGATGACAGCAGTGGCCATAGTTGCTACTAAAAATTGTTCTAAGCAGTAGGCTTAGATCTAAGGCATTGCAGAATTGTATGGATAAGAAATTTTACATTGAGGTGAAAAAAGAAAGCTTTATAGAATATTAAGCTCTTGCGTAGATTTTTTATACCCAATTGAGTGTTAGTGTTCCAATATGTTAGCATTTGGAAGACATTCAGTACCTTCAGCATTTTTCTTCTAATTGAAGATCACTTCTTACACTTGTCTCAGATGATGAATCACCTTTCTTCTTATCCATAGGGCTTGTATTGCACTTCGTCGATTAACAGTTTTCACTTTGTAGTAGCCATAATTGCTAAGACTACATGCGTTTTGATTATGGGATTAATCGTTAACGCATATTTGATAGGATGTGCGTTCAAAAAATCCACAATTTGCTCGAATCCATCACTTTTAGTGGGTTTATCTAAGAATGCGACCATGTTGTGTGAACTAGCGAACTTTAGGGGAGCCATTGAAGTTGGGTTTTGATAGGGGTCCGTGCACGGTTCGGTTTGGGTCGGTTTTTGGCCAAAACCGAAACCGAAACCGAATGTTCGGTTTTTTGCATAACCATAACCGAAACCGTTCGGTTTTTCTCGGTTCGGTTTCTCGGTTTTTCGGTTTCTTCAAACCATTTGTACTTTTTTTTACTTAAAAATATTGACATTATAAAGAAAAATATTAAGCCCAATAATCAAGGCCCAACATTCGGTTTCTTCTTGAACGTTTTTGGTTTCATAAACGTTTAGGTCAAAGTCTTTTTTAACATTATTAATAAACCGTTTTCAATTTCTTCAAATGTTCTCACTTTATATGCATATATTACATATAATTAGGGTTTTGATATAAACGTTTAACGTTTAAAGCCTGTTTTGATATAACGTTGATAAATGGATAACGTTTTTGGTAAAAATGATATTAGGGCATAGACTTGACATATTAGGATGTTTACATGATATAAACATAGATATAGATGGCATAGGTAGCTTGTGTACGCTCGTTAACTTTAGTTATGTAAACCATGTTACATAATAGAATAAAGCGAAAAATTTCCCTATAAAAAGGTGGTATATATTGATCTAATTTAATAGATAGATAGTACATTGCATCTAATTTAATAGATGGGTATTTACATTGATGAAAATTATGGGTTGTTATAAAGTGCTTGAGCCAGTGTGATTTCTTGAGCTAAATTGACTTCTTCAGGAGTAATACCAGCAGTAGTAACTCAACAGCATGAACGTAGGCCTAGCAGCATTAAGTAATACTAGCAACATTAACTAATACTAGCAGTAGTAAGTTTATGCCTAGCAATAGAAACTTATACCTAACAGCATTAAGTGTGAGTCACCAGTATTAACTTCAATTCCATTCCAAAAATCACTTCCATCATCAATTTGTTAATCTCACAAGCTCTCTTTCTGTTTTTAAGCTCACTGTATCTCTCAATTCTTTTTCTCACCAATCCACTCTTTCTGTTTTTATATCACACATCTCTCTTTCTATTTTTATGCTCACTAATTTCTCTCAATTCTTTTTCTCACCAAATCACTCTGTCTGTTTTTGTTTACACTAAATCAAGAACCCTTTCAGATAGTTTTGTATAAAGTTCCATCAATTTATTTAGTTTCATGCTATCCTCCCCACTTCCAAGTGTGTTAACTCTTGAGAGGTGGATCATTAGACTTTTTAGATGCAGCCTCAAACTTAGTTTAAGCATCTGTACCCCTCCCCTAATATGTATCTTGGCACCTAGGACCACTACATGAACCAGTTCCCTAAGGAAGAGGCAGTGTTGCCATGGATTGGGTCCTATTTATGTTACCATTGTCCTGCTCTGCTTCTAAGCTAGAAGCAGTAGTGGCAGCTCTTTCCATTCTGTCTTCCCACTCCTTAGTGACAGTCTCATCTGCTACAAGGGGAATAGGTCTACTAGACTGAGATATCTTAGTGGTCCTTTTTGGCTTTCCTAGGTTTTTGAGTCTTTTTGGGTTGTGATAATGATGAAACATTAATGAATGGTTTAATATGAGATGGTGAAGCAGTAGTAGGTGTGTGTTGGGGTTCAGTGGGTTGTCTTGACCCTTCACCCACATCTGCTTATAGCTTTTCTATTTCAATCATCATTGGGTATAATCCACCACTCATATTAACCACAAATTAACCTCCCCTCAAATCAATACCTATCAGAGTTTAAGCATTCCAATACTTGCAATTAGAATTGAAATCTGGCTAACATCAAAGGCTTTTGTGAGCAAATTTGCAACATTCTGATCTGTGTGAATCTTGTTCATCTGAATAAGCCTCTTTTCATTGGAGTCTCTGATAAAATGATGCCTAATTTCAATATGCTTTGTCTTTGAGTAAAATACTAGATTCTTCACAATGCAGATAGTACTCTCATTATCAATGAAAATCTTGGTGTTCATAAAGTTGTATCCATAATCCAGCAATTGATTTTGAATCTAAATCACATGTCTACAACAATTGGAAGCAGCTATATACTCAGCTTCAGTTGTGGAATTAGCAACCACAGTCTGCTTCTTGCATTGCCATGAAATCAATCTGAACCCTAGGAATTGACAACCTCCTATTGTTGATTTCCTATCCAAACTTGCTCCTGCATGGTCACTGTCAGTATATGCCACCAAATCAAAAGGTGAATCCTTAGGATACCAAAGGCCTAATTTAGGTTGACTTTTAAGATATCTAAAAATTCTTTTCATAGCATGAAGATGTGAAACTTTAGGATTAAGTTGGAATCTTGCACACAGACAGACAACAAACATTATATCTGGTCTTGAAGAAGTAAGATACATCAATAACCCAATCATTAATCTATACATATGCTCATCTACATCTTCACCATCTTCATCTTTGAGTAAAGGCTTATGGGTTTCCATAGGTATGCTTGCTGTTTTGACATCACTAAAGCTAAATTTCTTCAAAATCTCATCCACATACTTGTCTTGGCTTATAAAAACTCCATCTTCCTTCTACTTTACTTGCAGTCCTAGAAAGAATGTGAGTTTACCCATAGAACTCATTTGAAACTTCTTATGCATCATCTTCTCAAACTTAGTGCATAACTCCTTCTTTGTAGAACCAAATATAATATCCAACATAATACCTTGTCCAAGCAAAATACACCTTGATTCATCTTGATAACAAAGTTTGTCTATTGTCCTCTTTGAAATCCATTTCTAATAAGTAAGTGACAAGGTTTCATACCGAAGCTCTTGGAGGCTTATGCAAATAGACCATAAAGTCCTTTTCTAATTTGTAAACTCTCGTAAGGGAATCTGAGGTCTTCAAAGCTGGTGAATAACAAAGACCTCCTCTTCAATCTTTCCATATAGAAAATCACTCTTCACATCCATCTAGTACACTACAAAGTCTTTATATGAGGCATAGGCTAAGAATAACCTTATTTCTTCAATTCTTGCAACTGGAGAAAAAACCTTATCATAATCAATTCCTTCCTCTTGTGTGTGCCCTTAAGCAACTAATCTTAATTTGTTCCTGATCAAAATGCCTCTTTCATCCAACTTGTTCCTGTAAACCCATTTAGTTCCTATGGGCCTTTTGCCATCTGGTAAGTCCACCAGGGTCCAAACTTGTAATTTGAATTACAGAAGCTCTTCTTACATAGCTTCTATCTAGCTTGGATCCTTCAATGCTTAGATTACCTTTTTGGGTTCTGCTTATGATAAGAAACATGACAATTCTAAAAGTCTTTATGATTGATCCTCTGTTGTACTGAACTAAATATACCATGTTTAGTCTTATTCCTTGTCATTCTTCTGCTTTGAGGTGGTGTCATTATATCTCCAATGATTTATGAGACATGATGATCTTTGTGAATTTTGGTAGTTGGAATAGGACTGACAGGGATAAGTGTATCCGAATTATTCATGTCAGCCTCTGTACCAACTTCTTTATCTTTATCAAACATGATATCTTCCTCTAATTCAGGCATATTTTGATCATCTTCACATCCATATACTACATTCTCCTCAAGAGCATTATCTTCTATGCCAGCAGCATTAACATGTGAACTAACAGTATTAATAAAGTTAGTGTTATTAGCATTGGCATCCTTCTCATGATTAACTCTTTGCTCCTGTGCACTTGGAACTTCACTTTCATCCTTCTTTTCCTCCTCCCCTGATGGTTTGAGTCCAGGATTAGGAGAATCCTTTGAGTTAGAAGAGACTGGTGGATCTTGAGTCCATTATAGTAGTAGTATGTAGTCTTTTCCAGGTACTAACTTCTTTCCAGCTTGACCTGCATCATCATTTTCTTTGGTACCTACATTACCATTAGATTGATTCCCTGCAACAACTGGCTTATAGTTCATAGATTTTGTCAGTGTATCAATATCAAAAAGCTAAGTTAGTTCACTCCCTGCAACATTTGGTTTATTTTCAAGGAAAGTAATGTGCAAGGTCTCTTCTACTATCCTGGTTCTACTGTTAAATACTCTAAATACTTTACTATTAACAGAGTATCCAACAAAGAATCCCTCATCAGCCTTCCCATCAAACTTACCTAGGTAATCTAAGGTGTTAAGAATAGTAACAGGACACCCAAATGGTCTCTGGAAGCTTTAAGGCAATGTTTTCTACCTAAAAACAATTCATAACGTGTCCTTGTTTTGGAGGATTAAATTCAATTACCTATTTTGTACATAACAAGCATGTATTAACTGATTCAGCCCAAATGGTTCGTGGTTGTATCTTTGGAATTTTGTAAGGCATTAGTCCTACAGCCTCTATTGTTCTATTTTTTCTTTTAGCTACTCCATTTTGTTGTGGAGTTCTAGCAACACTAAATTCTCTCTTAATCCCTTTCATCTCACAGAACTGATTCATTTCCTTATTCTTAAATTCAGTTTCATTATCACATCTGATTATTTTAACTCTGTGATTTATTTGATTTTATATTCCTGTTATAAAAGCCTTAAGGATTCCACTGGTCTCATCCTTAGTTGCCAAAAAGAAAACCCAACTAAATCAACTAAAGTCATTTGTAACAACTAGGCAGTAAATCTTTTTCATAATACTCTTTCGAAAAGTTAGACCAAATAAATCCATGTGCAACATTTGTAAAGGTTGGCTGATTGAACTTACATTTTTGGTCTTACAAGAGGCTTTATGTTGCTTTTCTTTCTGACAAGCAACACATGTATGATCATTTTCAAAAATCTTTGAAGGTAATCCTCTTATAAGATTACCCCTCACTAGTTTGTTCACGGTTTTGAAATTAATATGCCCTGGCCTTCTATGTCAAAGATTAGACTCATCTAATGTGGCCTTTGCAAAGAGATAAGTTAAACCTCCTTGAGGAACAATATTCCTTAAATCAACACAATACATGTTATCCTTTCTAGGAACTTTAAGCAAAACATAATTTTCATCAGTTAACTTAAAGTCAGAAGACAAAATAACAGATTCAGTGTTAGTAAAAAGAACATTGTTCTTCCTGTCACACATTTGTGAGACACTGAAGAGGTTAAAATTAAGCTCCTTAACAAAGTACACATCTTCAAAATCTAATTTCCTGTCTTGATTTTACCTTTACCAGTAATCTTACCTCCTTTGGAGTTTCCACCAAAGGCAACAAATCCACCATCAATTTCTTCATAATCTGAGAGGTAGGACTTGTTTCCAGTCATATACCTAAAGCATCCACTGTCTATAAATCCTTTTTCCTGTAACTCTAGTTGTGGATTACCCTGCACAAAAAGTAAGAAAATCATGCTATCTTAGGGACCCAAGCCAATACAGACTTGGATCTGCCTTGTGCATCAACATAGTCAAATTTCTTGAAGTTCATTGATGCACCATTGTGTCTGGAGACATGATCTAAAACTTTATGCTTTGGTTTCCAGACCTAACATGCTGAGGCTTTAACAGCATTAGCCTCATTTCCCTTATTGCTTACTACTGCTTTTGGCCTAGCAGTATTAACATTTCCCCTAACAGTATTAACTTTTTCATTAAAATTATTGTTCTTATTTGTTGTATACTTGTTAAAGGGTCTTTTAACATGTGATTGTGCTCTTTTAAAAACATTTGATGTTGGCCTTGCACAATTCACAGTTGTTCTTTGGTGAGCAGTATTAGTTGGTCTGGCAGTGTTAACTGATACTGTTGCTCTTGAATAGTTTTGCATAGCAGTATTAATTGATTTAAGGCCAGATTTCATTAAGACTGCTTTTGGAACAAAGTTTCCTTTTGGATGAGGGTGAGTCATTCTTTGAGAATGTTGATGATTCATCCTTCTAGCATTGTTCCAAACAGGTTTTTCTACCACTTTCTTTTCATAAAAATTACAATCTTTGATCAAGTGGTTAAAACTGCCACATACAAAGCAAGCTTTATTTTTAAACTCTAAATCACTTCCCAATCTCTGAGTCATCAAATTATTCTAGTTTCTTTTGTTACCTCTAGGACTTTGACTGTTTTTCCTAGGGTATTTTGCTTGCTTAGTGTCTTCTACCTTCTTAACAGATTCCCTAGATGATTTTACATGCTCATAAGTTTTAACAAATTCTATTCTAGCATTACTAGGATTCCTCTATTCAGATTTAGACACAATCTCATCCTCAGTTTCACTGTCAGATACCCAGTCTTCAATTATTGGTTCACTAACAGACTTAGGCTCTGATTCACTAAACACATATTCATTCTTATCAGCAAGTACGAAATCAGGTTTAGGAGGCATGAAGTTCTCAGTATAGGGAGGGGGAACAACATGATATCCTTCACCTGTTTTGTACTTATTATTCACTACACTATCAACCACTTCACTATCAGATACTTCACTATCAAACACTTCACTATCATACCCTTGACTATCATATCCCAAACCAGACTTGAGATTATCACTTATTTGACTATTTAATAGTTTGCTTAGATTCTTAGATGACTTTCCCCACCTTTTCTAAGGTAGGTTTTAGATCATCTCTTTCTTTTTTTAGCTTTTTCAAATTTCTTTCTAAGCTCTATTATGGCATTATCTCTCAACATTACCTCAAGTTTTAAAATCTTTATGTCCTCTTCAAAAATAGCCTCATTCTTTTTATAAACATCTAGTCTAGCCTCTACAGATTCTAGACCTGCTTTATAAGCTACTACATATAATTGAGACTTATTAAAATCTTTTGTTAGATTATTATAATGTGCTTTGAGAGTTTCATAAGATTTTAAACATGCTTTAGAATAAGTTGATACCTCAGTGTCTGAGCTTGAAGAACTAGAAGAACCTGAAGAACTATAAGCCATAAGTGCAAAATTTGTTGAACCTTCTTCAGCTTGGTCACTCCAGCTATATCCAAGACTATCACATTAAGAAACCAAGGATTTTGATGTAGTTTCCTTAACAGGCACAGTTCTTCTTGTAGCTTCCTTTTTCCTGCTTTCCTGATTTCTAGGTATTCTGCATTCCCTAGCAAAATGACCTCTTCTATGGTAATTATGGCATTCCACCTTTGTTTTGTCAAAACCAATGGTATCGGTCCCATTAAAACCTAGATTTCTTCCTATCTTCTTGAGAAATCTCCTTGCTCTTATAGTCAGCATTGCCATCTGCCACTTCAAGTCTATTTCCTCCAAATCATCAGGATTAATTTACTTTAGGTCATCCATTATTAATGGGTCAACTATTAGACTGACTAGCAAGAAAGGAGTTAGATCACACATCACTGTTTAGATATCAACATTTGGTTATGTAGAAGATTAGTCTTAGAGTTAGCAATCAGAAAACACCATGAGCAGTTTTTACATAAAAACTGCTTCATTAGTGTGTCAGTGATATTGGAAGACTTTAAAAAGCCACGTTTTGATGTGTTTTGCCCTTGTGCTAGAGATACCCTTTGGACTTAAGCTTCATAAAATTTCAGAGTGTTGTACAAGTCATCCATGCTTAGTTCTTCTAAATTCAGGTTGTTTCCTCCAAATAAGGATGAGTTTTCCAATCATTGGTAGAACTTCTTAAAAACTTCAGACTTTAGATATTCTTGGGAATTAGTTTCTCATGAATCTCTAAGCTGACTGATAAGCTTTTGAGCCTATCATAAATCTGATTAAGTCCTTCTAAGCTTTTTCCATTGAAATTCTCATACTGCTGTTTAAGGAGTGTCTTCTGTACTTTCTTTGACTCCTTGTTATCTCTAAACCTCTTTTCTATAGCTTCTATTAGAGTCTTGGCACTGTTGTAGGTGTTGAACTTCAGTTGATGTTCATTAGGGAGAGCCATCAACAGTGTACCTCTTGCCTTTAACTCATTTCTCCTTACTAGCTTCTGTTCTGCAATAGTAGTAGGTATGACTGTATCAACTCCATCAATAGTTCTTGTTGTCACAGGAGAGTCACCATTTAAGATTACTTCCCAAAGAGCATAATCAGTAATTAAGAAGTACTATTCTATTCTTCATCTTCAAGGTCATAATTCATTAGGATTAAGCTCCTCGAAGTTTTTGCGAAGCAGCTAGCCGCACCACTTGTGTCGGACCTCTCACCCCCCCCCCACACTCCCCCCCCCCCACCCCCCCCCCCCTCCCCCCCACCACCCCCCCCTTCTCATCTTCCAAAGCTCATATTCATTAGGATTAAGCACTAGAAGTTTTGCAGCAGCAACCACTTGTGCAGGAATTGACTCCATCTTTTCTTAAAACAATTAGATCTTGTGTGTAGGATAGTTCTTCTTATTCAAAGTTTCTTAACCTATGGCTCTGATGCCACTTGTTGATCCCAATTGAATAGATCATACTTAGCCTGTTTATAAGGTTTAGTAATTTTGGATAAATCTAAAACTACTATGATAGAAACCTTGTGTGATATATCAAATTCTATGCGGAATCTAGACTTTGATCAATAAGAAGAATAACAATAAAACAGTAATGATATGAATACACACAAAGATAACTAAACTATCAGCCTCAATATAAAACAAACACCCTTAATGGTGTTAGGGTTACAGACAACCTTGAAGCTATAAACTATGAATTCTATGTAACTAATATCGAATGTATATGAATCGTATATCTAACTCTATACCCTAGGTCCTCCTTTTATACACCAAGGAGTCCTAGTCGGTTTACAATATATTCCTAATCTATAGATTATTCTCAAAGATCTATCCCATAAATAACTCATACTTATCACATAAGTAATCTTGATCTTCAAGTAATCTTTATCCTTCTAACAGCATTAATTCTTCTAGCAGTTGTAATCTTTTCAGCAGCATTAACTTTGTATGAGCAGCATTAATTCTAAACAAGCAGTTGTAACTTATACACCAGCAACACTAACTAAGCAATCATAAGCAATTGTAACTACTTAGAATATTTTCCTCATCCTTCATCAGCAGTACTAAGTTACACTAGCAGTATTATCCTTATACTAGCATTACTATATATACTAGTAGTAGTAATTATGAACAAGCAGTACTAACTTTAATACTAGCAGCACTAACTACTTAGTATATATTTTAGCAAGATTACTAACAGTACTAACATTGTACTGATAGTATTAACTTTCCACTAACAGTCTTAACCACTTAGAGTTTTTGCTTAACAGCAGTAACATTCACCTGAGCAGCAGTAAATCCAAACAGCATCTTTGAAGCTTTTAATCCCAACAAAACCGATGACATAAAGATTTATAGTGTGTAGAGTATAAATGATGTGTATAAGACCAGAATTAAAACTGATCTGGAGGTATGGTAAAATGGAAAAGAAATTCAGCCATATTATTAGAGAATAAGGATAAAAGATGGGAAGATGTGTATGTGCTAGAGAGAAAACACACACACTTATACTTTTATAAAAGTGAGCTTCACCCCTCCATGGAAGTATGGAGGAGGTATTTATAGTCCCGACATCGACTAGCTGAACTAAACTGACACGACTATAAATGATAAATGTAATTTCAGATTAGTCAACATATTTTAGGGCTAACAATCTTCCCCCAATATGTGGACATACAGAATTACTTATAATGTTCCTAACAAGTACAATTACAATAAAATAATGTCTTCCAAAGCTAAAGATGTCTTCTACGTTCTCATGGTCTTGAAACTTGTACTCCAGCTTGGATCTTCACTGTGTTTACTTGTTCTAGAACCATTGTAGTATTCATGAATTGGATTAACTTTCCCCCAATTCATGCAACATGTCTTGAAAAGATTTATTCATAGACTCCTTTTTGGCAAAGTTTCTGAATCAGCTTCCCCCCAAACCAACATCCCTATCTTGAGTAGATTCTGAAACTTTGATGTACCTTCAACCATCTTCTATATGTCATTGACGTGCACAGCAGAATTCTGTAGAAGAAAAGCCACACCAAGTACTATTGCTTCTTCTCATTGAATCTTGGTGAATATTCGTTCGGGGGTACATGCGAGAAATCAGCAATAATTCTTCTCACGTATGCAGTATACTTCACAAACCATACTAAGTAAAGTAGTATACACTACTTCCCCATGGAAGTTGACATGGTAACATCAAAGTCAACTAAGTCCCGGATGTACACTAAGTCCCGAATGTACACATTTCCCCGATGATGGTTGCAAACTCTCGGAAGCATCATTGTCGTGTACGCACATATATTCGAGAAGTTCTTGTCTTAAGCATAATTCTTGAGATCCAAACAAACCATTTGTAACACCCTTATTTTTGACATATAGCAGCGGAAGCTAATCTGGAGTATTACTTCAAAGTACAACAGTCATAATCATAGAAAATGACTCATAAAGAGACGTTTTGGAAAATTTAGTTATCATTCAATATAATTAGAGTTTTACAAAAGCAGGTCCCAAAATCTAGAAACATAAAGTTTGAATGATAACAAGTTTAGCCATCTTTAAGTCCATGCCACTCCTTACCATAAGTTGCTCAATTACCTGAGATAAACATGCTAAAAGGGTCAACACGAAGGTTGAGTGAGATTCATAGGTTTTCAGTTATAATAGTTGAGTACAAGTTCAATAGTGGGTTACGTTGTTATACACCCATAGTTTGTAATAATTACAATGAGTACAATCTTTATGGAAAACAGTTTGAATACAAGTTATCATAATGGTAATAATTGCAATAAATAAAATTATCATGGAAAACAGCAATGATATTATATTATTATTGCACATAAGCTCATGACACCAATACGTTAACATGGAAATCACCGTAGTGACATTGGTTGAGGAATAAATGTCCCCGTGGAAAGGTAACTTGCCAAGGTTACCCATTAAGTCAAATATAGTGCGTTTGGCTACCCCATGAACGGGTATACCAACGGGAGTCGTCACCCTTAATAGATCTATTCACAATATTCGCGTTCACTCGCAATGCAAGTAATTAATGATTCATGATATGGAAATAGTGGCACTGGAAGGTACTTAGGCAATAATATATCTGGATAGCATACAGTTGGAAAAACACTTGCATTCATGGTTTAAGCATGTATCCCCCTCATGGGTTTATAAAGTATTCAAAAGATTTAAAAGCGAGGCTACAAACTCACCTTAACACGGGAAATCTGATTGATGGCAAAAGTATATGAAATGAAAGTAACGGCTTCGTCACACAACCTGGGGTAATATGTCAAGTCTTAATTTGATTGAATATGTTTTATGTCATAATGAAATATCATTATGATTGAATTTATTATGGAAATATTGTATCACTGTTCGGGCCATCATAATTCAGAGGTCATGTAGTAAACGTTTAAGGATCCAGGACACTTTAAATCGTAAATCCAGCAAACTCGTCAAAACGTATACCCAAATGAAACCCTTCACATGAAGCTCCCTAGTAATGTGATACATTATAGTTTTAAGTTTCTTCAAAAGCTAGAATAATTTATATATTTTTATAATTAAGATAAAAATATAATATTTTATAAGTTTGTAAAATTGGCAATATATACCCTTGGTTTATAAACTTTTACAAGTTTAGTCCTTTATATAAAAAGTATATATATTAAACCTTTAAATTTGAAACTTGGCAAAATAGGTCCTTATAGTTATAACTTTGAAATAATGACATTTTTAGACCCTTTTATTTAAAAATTTCAGAAAGTTACGATATATACCCCTTGCATGGAATACTTTGCAAAACAAGTCCAAAAAGCCATGCAAGCTTATTTTTAGGTTCAAAATGATATTTGCAGGTTATAGCTTATTAGAATAAGCTAAAATAAGATGTTCTAACGTAACAAAAGTTTAGGAAACGGATTCGTTTAGCTAGAAAATCAAAACGGGTCGTTTTTAGGGTGTTTATCAAAAACACATGGGTTCAAGGATTCAAAGCTTCAAACAAGAGTTCATACATGATCTTAAGAGTATTATGAACATTATTTTACATAATATAAGCTTATGGAACAAGATCTTAGTCTTACTTGGAGCTAAAATTGGGTCTCCAAAATGGGATTTTCGGGTTCGTTTACGCCTGTAAGACTTCAAGGCTTCATTTTTCTTGCTTCTTGGATTCTATTATGAGCTTAGGGACTTCTCTTGATCTTCTATTGCTTCTATGGAAGGATTAGAATTCCATTTGAGGGTATGAGATGAGGTGTGTGGGATGAAATGAAAAGGGTGTTTGGTTTGTATATTTATAGGGGAGAAAACACCCTTGGTGCCCAAGTTTGGGTTTTCTTAGTGTCCTAGGCTAGTGAAGTGACTAAGGAGAGCTAGTAGGGTGAGTCTTATAAGCTAGAAACTAGCCATGAAGAGGTGGGGGGTTGTTTGGAGGCCACGGCTATAAGAAGGAGAAAAAAGGTGACAAAGAGCCTTGGTAACCAAGTATTCTAGTAAAGAGGTGATGGAGGTGGTTTCTAGGATGATTTGTGATGTCATGGTGAGGTCATGGAGGTGCTAGGATGGGTGATTGGGTTTAAAATGAGTAGAAATGGAGGGAAAAAGGTGTCGGGTAGGTTTAGGGTTCGATTAGGGTTTTTAGGGTTTAATTTTGAATTAGGGTTAGTGTTTAGGATAGATTAAGGTTTAGGATTAGTGTTAGGATTAATTTTTAGTGTTTAGGGCTTAGGATTAGGTTTTAGGGCTTAGTTTTAAGGTTTAAGTAAAATTAGGGTTTAGGGTTTTGTTTTATGGTTTAGGGTTTTAAAACATGGATTAGGGTTAAGATTAGGGATATATTATGGTTTAGGATTCATGAATTAAGTGCTTATACCTTATTTTAAAGAGGTGGAAAGTTTAAACATGGTTTAGGAGCTTAAATGACCTAATTATGCTTTTAGGTATTATTAACTTGTACATTGAGCTTAATTGAGTTATACATTGACTTGGAGGGAAAATATGATTCAAATATTATGTATTGATACTTGTACATATGCTTTAAAGGTTTGTACACTCATTTTATGTGTATACATTACATATAATTAGGGTTTTGATACAACCGTTAACGTTTAATGCTTGTTTTGATATAACGTTTTGAAAAGTACGTTAAATGGATAATGCATTTGGTAAAAATGATATATTAGGGCTTAGGACTGCCATATTTGGATGTTTTACATGCTAGTAAACATAGATATATAAGGCATCGGTAGGTTTGTGTTGAGCTCGTTAACTTGAGTTATGTAAGTTACGTACATAATAGTGTAATAAAGCAAAAAATATTTCCGTGAAAAAGTAGTACTTAATATAATATAAGTAGAAATTACAGTGACAAAATTTTAGGTTGTTATAGGCCCCTAACCTTATAGAAATCTCGTCCCAAGATTTGGTTGAGTGATATTTAGAAACAGAAGTTCTTAGCTTCTACAGTTTCTGGTCTGATAGCCTACTTTGTTACAATTATGACACTTGACAGTGCAAGGTCCTGTGTGATGCATGGTACACTTCCTATACAGGGGATGAGGTTCATTATATCTATGGTTTCCATAAGTCCTAAAGGTTTCCTGCCTTCTATTTTGCTGCTGGTGGTAATCATTGTTACAGTTGTTATTGTTCTGTTATCTTTGTAGTTGTTTTGTTGTTGAGTCCGATGTTGGATTGGTTATTGTTTTGTTATGGATCATTGGGGTAGTTGTTAATGGTTACGATTATTGAAGGTAGTTTTGTGTTGTGTATCTTCCTGCTATCATCAAACTTTTGTTTGTGATCATTGGTTCCTTGCACAACATCGTACTTTGTTACCTGATCCATTAGCCTCTGGGCTATGTTAATGGCTTCCTCTAAAGTTTGAGGTTTAGAGGCAGTAACATTTCCTTCAATACTTTTGGGTAATCCCCCTATGAAAGCTTCCAGGAGTTTCTCGGTGTTTGGTGCCATAGTGGGACATAAGGTTGCCAACTCTAAGAATCGTCTTATATACGTCTTGAGATCACTTCCCTTTACAGTCAGATTGTAAAGTTCATCTTCCATTTTTCTGACTTCAGTTCGAGGACAATACTTATTTGTTAAGAGTCTTTTCAATTCAGTCTAAGTGATCTGATTAGATTGATCTACTCCAATAGGTTGGGCGTATACATTCCACCAGGACAAGGCATCATTAGTTAGGGTACCAATAGCAAATGTCACTTTGTTTTCCTCAGGACATTTGCTACGAGAAAATACTGATTCGGCCCTTTTAAACCAGCGAATAAGGCTAACTGCTCCTTTCGTCCTTGTAGTAGAAAGGTTGACAGCTTATGAACTCTTTATAGCTTCTCGTTTTTGCTATAGGAGTTCCAGTAGGTCTGGTGTTCTTGTTGGGATTACTAGTACTTGCCATTGTTGCAGCTTGTGCTTCCAAAGCCACGGAAACACTGTCAGCAACTAGTTTCTTAATGACAGTCTGAGTCATGGACGGTGCTTCAAATGTTGACGTCCTTTTGGGAGGCATTCTATCAACATAAGAAAAACATGAAATAAGAATGATATCATAAGTCTTAAAATGCAATGCTTATTTTTAAACTTTAAGCAATAGCGATATTGAAATCACAAATACTTATTTGACATGAATATCAAACTTTGTTATGCTTTCGCTACATTTAACTTTCTTATGACTGGTTGTAAAACTTAAATTTATTTTCTTTATGCAATTAGTACAACTATTTTTCAAACATCCATGATTAGTGGTCATTCTTTATTGCTTTGTGTTCGGATTGTTATGACTTTACGCCCTCGGACACGTATTCCGTCCAGGCCCCGTCTGGGGGTGTGACACATAGTAATCTCGGATATAAATATGAGTCATCATACTATAAGATAGACAATCTCGACATATATAATTGGTATTATAAAACAACGAGGTATAATAGAATTACCACCTGTATAAATAACTTGTCTATAGCAAAATTTGACAAGCGTCATTATTTATACATCCAGTGATTGGATTCTAGAAAGCTGTAAACTACATAGATCTAATCTGGTGGTTCTTCCTTGTTGTTTTGGATCTTGTTTAGAAGACTCTTGATGACGAACCTGGATATCCTCAATGATTATTTCAAGAGATGAACATTCTAACAAGCATCGTTAGGTTCCTCGGGGTCTGGTTCACTTCCTAGTGGTCGCGGTATGATTCATAATGAGTTATCTAACTCTGCAAAGATAGACTCATCAAAGGGAT
>BQNB010118210.1:0-13694 GCA_026074375.1 Tanacetum coccineum | reverse complement strand
GTCCTCCTCTTTAACTCTAGATTAAAGATTTTCTCAAGAAAGCTTAAAACCCGCTGGTCAGGACCATTCACTGTAACCCAAGTTTTTCCTTATGGCACTGTTGAGTTATCCCAAGACTCCAGGCCAAATTTCAAAGTAAACGGTCATCGTTTAAAGCACTACTTTGGAGGGGACGTACCACAATTGGTAGTCCCAGATCTCCAAACATTCCCTAATGTCCAATAAATTCAGGTGACGGGTCAAGCATAGCGACCTTAAACAAGCGCTTCGTGGGAGGCACCCCATGCTTATCGTAGTATTATGAATAAGTGTTTTCTTGTTGTATGGAGGTTTGCTTCTTCCATTACCCGTGTTTCGTGTTTGTGTTGTTAATTGTCCAGGATTGCCCGGATTGTGAAGAACTCTCGTGCTTGTATTTTTATCAAGAGTTTCACATCCTCAGCTTCATTTTGGGAATCCAGTATCCAAATCTAATCGTCTAACGTTTTATCTTTTGGCACACTTAATAAACGGCCTTAGATTTACGTAGGTACCCCTTTGTAACATCGAGGACGATGTTCAGTTCTAGTATGGGGGGGATCTTCGATTTGATTGTTGCCTGCTGCCATTGTTGTCACGTAATCCCGTTTTTACCACCAATTTTTTGCAAAAATACTAAAAAAATGAAAAAATTTAAAATTTTCAAAAATAAAATAAGTGTTTTGTCACAGTTTCGACTTTCCTAGTGGGTAGAATGAGAATAATTTTTGACTCGATCAAGCGTGTTGAGCCCTAGCTAGTTCCTTAACTGTAGGCTAAGCTTTCACGAGGTGAAGAACAAGAGATGATAGAGTTAAATATTAGTTTATGTGCTGAGCAAGATTCTTCTAAAGCTTATATAAGTAACTTGTGGCTTTTTCTCCTATTAGCTTCTAATCCACCTAATCATACGTGCTCATTTCAATTCAGCTAAGTCAATCGATGTTTTTAGAAAAAGCTTCAAATTTGTAACTTGATTCTTTAAAGCGAGTTTTTTCTGTTCTTAGTAATTTGAAAGTTAAAATGCCAAAGAAGCATGAATGAAATATGAATGCAAAAATGCATGAATATTAAAATTATGCCAATGAAGCATACATTTGAGTATATGGAGCAAGTAAAAGATGTGTCGTGATATCCCACTCCGCTAACCACGAGGTGGGGGTTCAAACTAAGACATCTTTACTTCTAAGGATTTGGT
This sequence comes from Tanacetum coccineum, assembly GCA_026074375.1. Taxonomy (NCBI): domain Eukaryota; kingdom Viridiplantae; phylum Streptophyta; class Magnoliopsida; order Asterales; family Asteraceae; genus Tanacetum; species Tanacetum coccineum. Next base: position 12,478 of record BQNB010118210.1, on the reverse strand, counting down.
GTGTTGTGATATCTCACCAGGAAGCGAGGTCTAGGTGAGGGTTCAAACTAAGACACCTATCCTTAGCCATATTAGGAAGAAGGTGTTGATGTGATTTCCCTCTACGCTAGCAACGGGGTGGGTTTTCAAACTAAGAACACCGGTCGTTGGTTGTGATATCCTGCCAGGGAGCGAGGCCTAGGTAGGTGTTCAAACTAAGCAACGCATTCCTAGCTTTAAGAACTTATGTTTATGATGATAAAGATGTTGCAAAAAGTTCTACAGTTAAAATTTCGTTCTTTAAAATCAAGTTACAAGGTCCTAATAAGTTGTTGCTTTGAGTCTTGATTCATCTTGAATTACGACTATGGAAATAAGTTGACCTATGGTTGAGTTGAATTGAGTGCACACATTTAAATCATATATCCATGTTGGGAGTTAAAAGTTCACAAGTCATAAGTATGAGTGCTTAACATTTAGACTTATATTGACAAATGATCTTGTTTAATTGCTTGGTTTGGATCTAGTGAAAAATCGGGGACGATGAATTTATCCGTCAGGACATCCGTAGATTATTCTATGGACGTTTCTCATTCTATGATCCCAGTGTTTATAAAATAAAGGAAGTCAAACAGGCAGTCAAGAAAAGAAAAAGGAAAATCCAAAAATATTAGGGATAGTTAGTGTATAGATAAAATTTGGTGAAAATGGGACTTGTCGAAGCTATTGATTCTTTAGTTCCCCTTGACGAACACTTAGCTACTTTTCGAGGTAATTAGTCAAGGGGGTTCGAGATTCTTAGTTTTCTTGAGTGTTTACTTCATAACATTGCGTGAGGACACGGCAATACCTTAGTATGGGGGATTTTGGTATGTGCTTAATTACACATACCATTTTCCATTCTAAACAGACTTAAATGACCAAAAACGTACCAAAAATACATTGTATTTGTATGTTTGCATTTGTATTGTGTAGGAAACGGATATTCAAGAAAAGGACCAAAAAGAAAACCAAAAAAAAAACAAACAAATCCAAGCACAAGGTGGAAAGGGCAAAGTTAAAAGTCATCCAAGTGAAGAAAATACAACTTGAGGGGCTAAAACTGCCAAACCTCAAGTTGTATTACTAAAATAACAAGATGAGGGACTATAACTGCCAACCGGGTAGAGATTACATTCAAGTTATATAACTTGAGGGGACAAAACTGCTACTTCCCCAAAAAGTCTTCTTTCCCGCCTTAACAAACCCAGTTACAACTTGTATGTCGCCCCATACTTCTCCCCTGCAAAACCACTCCTCACCCTAGCCAAAATCATTTCATCCACCCTACTAACCCATCCCAGTTGTATAAAAGCCATGTTGGCAATCCCTCACCTTTCCCAAGTATCTTCAATGGCTGAGATTGACTCCAAAGAAGCACAAATGAAATTGAAGGCTGGGATTCGCTTTAGAATTACCTCACACAACAAGCACACTTGGTCTTTGCTCTCACAAAAGAAGCACAAGCTGCAAGTCTTAGAGATGAAGACTTCGGCTATAAATAGAGCTTTTGTAAGCCTTTGAGGCGATCTTAGAATCTTGTTAACTAGTTAATTTTAGAATATCTTAAGTTTAACTTTCAGTTTTTAAAGTCATTTACAGCTTTTACTTTCAGCTTTGTAACATTTTCAAGTTTTAATGTAAATTTGAGTTTTTAAGTCAATTTACATTACCAGTGTTAAGTTTCTTAATCATATTGTTATGTGTTCAAAAAGCTATCACCACAGCTTACTTATAAGCTGTTTTCATTAAGTAAAAATAAAAAGTTAAGTAGTTAAGAGAAAATCACAAATATCACTCTCAAATATACCACAGCTTATGTTATGGATGATAAGCCAGTCTGGATGGGCTTATGGGACTCTCACTAGCTTTTTTTTATGCAAGCTAGAGCTTGTAGTTCTGTTTGACCCTGTTTTGAGCAAGGGTTGAAGTTTCTCGTTTTCTGCTTTCTATTTACTGTAGAAAACTTCTTATTATGCTTATCCTTGACTAAAACCTTTTATAAGTATTCTATTATTTTTATTAACAATCTGTTTTTAATAATTAAGGACCAAAACACTAATAAATAAAAAAAAATGAATTGTGAAAACTTTAAGGGGAAGTTTTGAACTAACAGTACTACCTTTTATTTAGTACTACTAGTTCAATTTTGCTAATTTTTCACTAGCATTACTAACTAAAGCTAGTAGTACTAAAGCATTCCAAAGGTTTTTTTGTTTTTGAATTTTTTAGTACATTTAGTTTTAAACTATTAATACTAGGTAAGTTTTCAGATTTAGCTTACCAGCTTATTATTTCAGCTTGTTTAAAATTTCCTTAGCTTTTTAGAGTAGATTAAACCATTTTCCTAAACTGTTTTTAGGAGTAAGCTTATTTAAGCTTAATTTCCTTTTCATAACATTTTCAATCACTGAAATCAGTTTGTAGCTTTTCTAGCTTATTCATCATTATAGTCTATTCTAGTTGCTATTCTTAATGCCTGAATGCTTATTAGGGTAGTTAAATATCTATTTAAGCTTATTTGCCTTATTCTATGTTTCATTTTTGTTCTGTTATAAAGCTAACAGTACTAAACCTAACGCACAGTACTATACTTATAACGTAGCAGGAACTAAACGAATCAATTAATACGGTTAGTTAATACGTGTAGTACTGATGTTAGTACTGTTGAGTTATCTTATTGTATATTAGTTAATTTCTTTTTGAATTAGCTTATTTTGAAGTTAGCTTAGCTTTATTTGATTTATCTTCACTATTAGAGCTTATTGGTAGTTCTTAGTATAAAAAGTTTTAAGTGTGTTTACCCTTCCTTAGCTTTCTTCTTAATTCAGCTTATTTTCTTTGCTCATTTTTATGTGCTTTTGCTTATCAGTATTAGCAACCAAATCATTCCTTGTCATATTCAAACACAAAGCATCAATCGTCTTTCGATTTTCCATTTCTAGCCTCGTTGGGACATAACGACCCGGGAACACTCTATACTGCTTCCGGTTTTCTTGGTCTCGCGTGATTCTGACCCTTTTTTGTGCTGTATTTATATTTGTTTATATTTATCCACATTTAAAGGGGTGAGTTTGCGCGAGTCAGTAAACTAACCGAGTTAACGAATAATACCAAAAACAGAACGATTACTATAGTATATGGAATTACACGATGTCTTTTATGGAATTGATAATGTTGCTCGACCTCTTCTACTCTTTTTCTCCTCTGAAAATCGACTTTTATGGTTTAGGTATCAAGAATATGATTTAGCACACTGAAAACTCGTTTTTGAGTTTTCTATTTATAAGGTCTGGAAGTCGGTTAGATACGGCGTATCCAAGTGTTGGATACGGCGTATTGGGGATTTCTTGGAGTAGGGATCACGCTTGATATCTTCCAGAATATTACATTGATTCCATACTTTGAATACGGCGTATTGAGTCTCTCTGGATATGGCGTATTGAGCTTATTCCTCTATGGTCTTTGGTGAGTGCAGGCACGGATACGCTGTATCTTTCTTTATGGATACGGCGTATTGGTCTTCAGAATAGTAATCTTCAAAATATCTTCATTTAAGCTCCAGAATGCGCGCCTTTTGCTATCTTTCACCAATTACTCCATAATTACTGCAATTCTCAAATATAAACGATTAAGTAACAATTCTTTGCAATAACTATACAAAATGGTTTAATAACATGGGATAAATGATGCTATAAAATAGACGTTATTTGATGTCATCAATAGTCTTTTACCTTTCGCTTTAGTTATTTCTTTACATTTATTGCTTTACTTTTACACTTGCATTGTGCTCGTGATTGTGTGAATTATTGTGTATATTGTGTTAGTTTTGATTGTGTAGCTCTTTGTAGTAAAACATTGTGAAGTGTGGTATATTTGTTAGAATATCACTTTAGTTTATCGTAAATCTATTATCGACACTCTCATATAACGACGTCAAAACTTGATTGGTGATTTTGAACGAAAGATTCTAGTCCAAAACCTCTTCTGAGGCGGCCCCATAACTCAGGGCGGCCTTATATATTTATGGACCGCCAGCAGAAAGTGATGAACATCTGCTGAAAATTTTTAAACAGAAAAACTATTCACACCCCATAGTAAACCTCTAACGGTTTCCACATGCTCATCTGCATATTGTTCAGGTATATTCAGGTAGTACGGGAAGCTTTGATTGAAGAAAAATATAGGGTCGCGAAAGGGATGATAGGAACTCTTACTAAAACATAAGAATAGGTATATGAATGATACTGTTGCAGCGTGTTCTCACGTTTACAAATAGTTTACGCAACTTTAACTTACTGATATTGTTGCAGTGTGTTTCCTAAATATATTTTCAGAGGCCAAGAACAAGACTAACTATATAACAAAGTCACAAGCTTCGAGAAAAAGCAGAATTCTCAAGCTGCAGGGCAAGTTGTGAAATGCATGATTGAGGAGGCCATGATAGAGGTCAGTTTATGTTTCTATTCTTTTTTTACATCCCGCAAAACAGTGTTTGGTATCGTCTCATATAATGTACATAATTTCATATCATAAAGTAAATAGCAACTTTAAGCGAGAAAGAAAGAAAGCAAGCGAGTTTAATATCTTAGGGGTTGTTTTCAGTCATATTGAAACTGACGGGGATGACTATGATGCATAGTGACTCTACTTTGAATATATTCTGTGTGTTTAATGGATAAGTGGTGCGGGCAAGTTAACGAGGGAATGGGATAATTTTAAATTGGATTGAGATTGATAAAAGCTTTGTTATGACCTAAGGCAAGCTTTATTATGACCTCTGGCAGGATGTCTATTCTTGAAGAAGTTTATGTCCTTATGTCAAGGCTTAATCTACAAAGCAAACGTTAATCATTTGGTTTTTGGCTGTAAGCAGGGCAATCATGGCGTGCAAGTTACTATTAACCAGAAGATTCAGGTTACTCTAATGAGTGCTGCAACTTCAGTGAGGTACTTTTACTTGGAAAAATAAGGATATTTAGAGTGATGCATTTGCAAACGCTGCTGATAAAGTTTATAAACTTATAGTAATAGCCTTTTTTGTGGTTGATTTAATCACATTATGTTTAGCATCATAAGCACTAGAACTTAAATCATGTTCGAATTCAATTATATAGCCTTGCAAAGGTTAGCTTCTCTCCCTTGTACGTGTAAGTAGTTATCAAGTATCTAGCTAATACAAATTTAAGGTTTTTACTTTGGACACATAAAAGATGGTCATAAAGATGCTTTATAAAAAATTTCAGTTTCTTAAAATGAAAACCAACTCACTACATTGCAAAACCTAATCCAACTGATCTTTCATTCTTTAAACATGTATCGCCATCACATCCTTATTCTCACTCCAGCCCTCAGCTGAATCGTGACCACCACCTGAACCAGCAACCACCACGCTGCCAAGAAGCATGTGTATGTTTATTTCAACTCTTCTAATGGGCTTTACATTTATAAACATTATGTGATGAGCATGATCATGTACGTGTTTGTTTTAGGTGGAGGGCGGTTAATTTCAGCGTGGACAAAGTGTTCAAAAGCTTCTTCTTATATTATAAATTATAATGACAAGAGTATTATAAGTAGTCTATCCAAACTTATATACATTCTAGCTCCTCCCATCCCGGTACTGAATTAGTTATCAACCTACTACGTACTATATATACATTGTCAAGTTTTCGCATGTAAATGTATGCATGTTGTTCACTAAGAGAATCTTCGATGTAATTTCTTTGCACGGTTAATTCATGCCATATTGAGGGTAACAGGCCAAATGTGGTTAAAAGAAAAAAAAAAGTCCCAACAAAGTCTTATATATACATGTGACCTACAAAATTTATATTAGAATAAAAACTAATGTTTTTAATTTGTACATGCAAGCATCAATATCATGGATGCGGAAATATAGCAAGCACGCTTCTACATAGCTAGAAATTTAGGACTTGGATATTGGACAGAAGATTACAGGTCATCTACGTGGAAGGGTACAAAAATTGTGTAGCTAACTTTTTTTTTGGTAAAAATGTAAATTATATTACCAATAAGAGATGTTACATCTTAAGAAAAGAATTGGACAAGTCCCAATTCTTAATACAGCCTACAACATACAACAGGAAGCAATACATTTATCAGACTTCTTTGTCTGACAAAACAAAACAATACATCTCGTAAAACAGAGGAAACATAGCAACAAGCATATGCACCTCTTTTCATCTAGCCTTACTACTAGTCAGTGTGACTAAAGGAAAGAAACTAGCAACATGGAAGAAACCCACATCCCTAGCTAACATTCCCTAGTCAAACAACCCGAACCTTTGCTTGAGCCTAAGCAAAGAGCCTTGTAGAAGGGCCTCACTAGAATAGAGGAAAAACTCTGTTCTCAAACTGAGATCCCCACCAAGAGACACTTAGATAGGATTGCTCAGGGATATCATCCCCTCTTAGCTAACAGGCCTTCACGGATTGTCCATCAAGAACCCACAATCAGCATCACTAAATGGACCTCCAATCCGATGGCATGGCAACCGCACTTTATGGCAGAACAGGGGATGGAGGCCTTTTGAGACTCAAGTGATCACCGTCATGGACGTACTGCACGCGTACTGATAGAGCAGAGTCCGTCTGCGCGAGTGATGAGTGACAGCGTGATTTTCATACACAAGCAGCGGTGCATTGCTTTTGAGATCGGTACTCTTGGTACAGCAAGCGCATACATATATTAACATGTGTACAGAGGAGGCCCTCTCTTATACCTCATCGCGGGATAGCCATAGAATAGACCATTGAGTGAGAACAAGATCAAAATTCATATCTAAACTATGCATTCAAAGCTAATACTTCAACACTGCAATTTAGGTTTCCAAACACTCCTTAAGATTCCAACAGACTTGAAAGGCCTTCAAATATCAATAAGGGCCATATTGTTCCACTGTAGATTCCACTTTTGAGCCTCAGTAATTACATTAGCTATCCTACTCAAACTCATAGCTTGTTTCGCACTTGTTTGTAAAGATCCTTGCATACTTCATCCTCAAGTCTTTTTTCATTCCTGAACAATCTAAGGTTTCTTTCTTGCCACAAGACATAGACTGTACCAGCTACTAATAGTTTATTGATCACTATGCCAATGCTGTTTCTATTCTTCTCATTAGTAATTATCTCAATAATATCATTTAGCTGATTCTTGTTCTTCAAATTGTGTGATTTCTTCAGCATCTTATTCCAAACATTTAGAGCATAGTCACACTTGAAGAACAAATGGTCATGAGAGTCAGCACATTGATTGCATAATGCCCATTTCAGATTAGTAGTATCTTGTCATTTTTCCATTCTATCTTGAGTCAATAGCTTTCTTTGAACTTCCAGCCATAATATAAAAGCATGTCTAGGAATCAGTTGACTATACCAAACAACATGCCTCCAATGAACAACTGGTAAATCCTCCTTCATAGTTTTCCAAGCATGACTAGTAGAGAATTTAACTCTTTGACTATTGTAATATCATGAATCTCATCCTCGTTTTCACTCGTGCAACTTAGGAGGAGAATGATCTAAAATTGGAAATTTAGTCAACCATTCAACTGGCCACTTCCATATATCACCATCTATCATGTCAGTTATAACAACACTGTCTTGGACTCTGGCATCATAAATGGCCCTTTTGTTGATAAAATCACTTAGGGGACCATCTTCACACCATTTATCATAAAATACAGAAGTATTCTCACCATTTCCAATCTTGTACCAAACATACTCTTTGACAGTATCTCTAGTTTTTAGCATTGTTTTCTAACCCCAGCTGTCACTATTATCAGCACTTACATCCCAAATACTTTTGCCTTTTAATCTCACAATATTGACCCATTTAGCCCATAAGGAATCTTTATTTTCAATGGTCTTCCAAAATTGCTTTATAAGCAGAATTTCATTCCATTGCTTCAAAGGTTTAATTCCCAAACCACCTTGATCTTTTGGCCTACACATAACTTTCCAAGCAACTCTTGCCTAGCCTTGGATTGAGCACCAGAACTCCAAAGAAACTTTTTAAATAACTTGAAATCTTTAATCACTGATGTAGGCAGTAAATATACTGAGGCCCAGTAAATTTGCATGGAGGAGAGAACATAAGGAATAAGTTAGATCTTTCCAGCATAAGATAACAACTTGTTCCTCCAACAGTTTATTCTTTCCTCCACTTTCTCAGTTAAGATTTTGCAATCCATTATACTAAGTCTTTTGGCTAAAAGAGGGAGACCAAGGTATTTGACAGGCAATTTAGCACACTTAAAAAGGAGAATTTCTAGAAGATGAATCTTGTCTCTATCTTTAATACTCCCAAAGAAAATAATGCTTTTACTCAAGTTAGGATTAAGACCAGATACTTCACTAAACTCTTCCAAAGACTTTTTAACTACTTCCACAGATTCTTTATTCCCTTTACAGAGGACTAGTAAGTCATCAGCAAAGCATAAGTGAGACAATTTCAGATCCTTGCATCCAAAGTGATACCCATAATCAGGGGAATCATTTATGTTTCTGCACATGATAAGGTTGAAGACCTCCATCACCAGAGTAAATAAGTATGGGGATATTGGATCCCCTTGCCTGAGACCCCTTCCACCTTTGAAATACCCATGAATCTCCCCATTAAGGCATATTGAGAAAGCAGATGAGGTGATACAAGCCATGATCCATTTTACCATTTTGTTAGGGAAAGCAAACTTCCTAAGGATATCTTCCAAAAACCTCCAATTAACAGTGTCATAGGCTTTTTGAATGTCAATCTACATAGCACATCTTTTAGGACCATTCTTCTTGTTGTATCCTCTCAACAACTATTGGGCTAGAAGAATATTGTCTTGAATGTGCCTCCTAGGGATAAAGGCACTCTGATTTATACTTACAACCTTGCTCAGGCCATGTTTAATTTTGTTTGTGAGAATCTTACTAATACATTTTGTTAGGATTATGAAAAAGACTCGGTCACCCCGTGTATAATCTAGAATAGCATAGCTTGTTGTCTAATTGTAAGCGTGACGGGCCAAAGTGCAAAGCCCGGTAGCCTATCTGTAGTTCGGAAGGAAGCCCCTATGGTCCAAATCAAGCTGCTACTTTCCCTCTGCGCTTATAAGTAGATAAGGTCAGACTTTGCTTGCTCTGAGACAGATTGAAAAGGGAAAGACAATATCAAAATGGAAATGTTTGAAATTGCTCCTTGACCGGAACGAACTGGATTCGGAGCTTGCTGACCCTTATACACAGATGGCGGATATAGAGAAAATGGTTCTTCCTACATCACAACCTAAAAAGATTGACCCGGGTATCCTTGAGGAGGGCCGGAAGTACCTTCCTACAAACAGAGTGGAGTGGTAAAGGCGAATGCGCCGGTTTACCCAATTAGGAACAAAAGCACACTAATAGTATTGGGCTGGGCCTTTAGCCTACTTGTAAGCCCATACTCAAGCCCATTGGGGCATAAACACTCATGTATATAAACCCCTTTCCAGCCATGGGAAGGGGTTGGTTGTTCATTTTATCACAAAGCTTTCATTTGGTTTTTCTCTTACTAGAAACCTCACTTTCTCTCTCTAGATAATTTGCCAACCCAATCATCCATGCTTGTGTTATGATATCCAATATACTACAATTGGTATCAGAGCCCATGGGATGATTAGCTAGATTGTGTGTGCGTTTCCTTGGTTAGTTTAGATCAAAAGTTTGGTTTTTGAAGTTTATGGCTTATGCTTGACACTCTTTGATTCTCATGTTGTGATTTAAAGTTAATGTTTTATAGTTATTATAACCTTCTAGGACCAAGTTGTGCAAAAGAAACCAAGTAAAAACGTTCAAAAGATGTATTTTATTTAGTTTTTTAGGTGAAAAAGTTCGTATTTTCTTCGTTGCGTTTTGACCTTCTGAGACATTCTTCGTTGCGTTTTGGTGAAGAAAGTATATTGCGTTTTGTCGTTTTGTATAATACTATTGTAATTTGTTTTGTCTTATTAGAGGTTGCGTTTTGACCTTGAGGTTGCGTTTTGGTGATTGCGTTTTGACTGTAGGTTGCGTTTTGAAGACTTTCGTTGCGTTTTGACTAGGGGAGACTCTGCCCAATTTTTTAATTGGTTGCGTTTTGATCAAGTCTCAAGATTTCATTGCGTTTTGATCAAGTCTCAAGAGTTCATTGCGTTTTGATCAAATCTCAAGATTCTCATTGGGGTTTTGACAATTTCTTCACTGCTTTTGATTCATATTTCCTCATTGGCCTATTACAAAACTTCACTGCGTTTTGACAAAACTTCACTGCATTTTGACAAGACGTCACTGCCTTTTGCCTAAGTTTCACTATCGACTTTAAGTTAACTTGTTTCAACCAAACCAAATCACAATCAAACAACATATCACCTAATCCAACAAACAATCATCACCTTTAACATACAATCACTAATCATTGATCGATCAACTTAATCATATCACAAGTAATCACTATGGCTAATCTTTCAGAGGACATCCAATGTGCCGGTTCCGATACCCGACCACCTATGCTTGATAAGACTGACTTTGCGTCATGGCAACAACGTATTCGATTGTACTGTCGGGGTAAGGAGAATGGGGTAAACATTTTAAAGTCAATTGATGAAGGACCATTTAAGATGGGGACCACGCGAGTAATTGTTGCTGAAGGAACTGAAGGTTCACTCAATCTAGGTCCTGAACGACCTCGAGTCTATTCGGATCTGTCACAGGATGAGAAGGATAGGTACAATGCAGACATTCGGGCAACAAACATCATACTTCAAGGTTTACCAAAAGATATCTAAATTTCACTATAATCATTACACTGATGCAAAGGACATCTGGGACAATGTGAAGATGCTTTTGGAAGGATCGGAATTAACAAAGGAAGACCGTGAATCACAACTGTATGATGACTTTGAACACTTTCGTCAGAACAAAGGCGAAACCATTCACGACTACTATGTCAGGTTTGCCAAGCTCATCAATGACATGCGGAACATCAAGATGACAATGTCAAAAATACAGTTGAACTCAAAGTTTGTGAATAACATGTTGCCTGAATGGGGTAGATTTGTTACCGCTGTGAAACTTAACAAAGGCTTAAAGGATTCAAACTTTGATCAACTGTATGCTTATTTGAAGCAACACGAGGCACATGCCAACGAGAATAAGATGATGTTGGAACGTCTCACACAACAGACAGTTGACCCTCTTGCCTTGATGTCCAATGTTTCACCTCAACATTATCACTCACAATCATCAACAATTCCACCGACCACATATCATCAACCACACTCTGCTGACACCTCACAATCTGACTTGGGACTTTCTCCAACTGACAACCTAATCGAGAACCTAACCAACACACTTGCCTTACTCACCCAGTCATACAAAACCTTCCTTCCTCAAACAAACAATCAACTCAGAACTTCATCAAACCCAAGGAATCAAGCTACAGTACAAGACGGCAGGGTTGTTGTTCAGAATGTTCAGGGTCGACAGAACAGAGGACAGGGTAATAATGCACGGGTACAGGTGCACTGGTTAAGGGGGACATAGAACAGAAGTGGGGAATGCTAATCCAGGTCAAGCTAGGCAGGTTAAGTGCTACAACTGCAACGGGGTAGGCCACATAGCAAGGAACTGCACTCAACCCAAGCGTCCACAGAACTCCGGAATACTTCAAAGACAAGATGTTACTGATGCAAGCTCAGGAGAATGGAGTGGCATTGGATGAAGAACAGTTACTATTTCTTGCAGGTGGACAAGACAACGCTGTTGATGAAGATGTGGATGAGCAACCTGTTCAGGATTTAGCACTCAATGTGGATAATGTGTTTCAAGCTGATGACTGTGATGCTTTTGATTCTGATGTTGATGAGGCACCTACGGCACAAACTATGTTCATGGCTAATCTATCATTTGCAGATCCTGTTTATGATGAAGCCGGTCCGTCGTATGATTCGGACATTCTATCTGAGGTACACGACCATGATCACTATCAGGATGCTGTTTGTGAACATCATGAAGAACACGAGATGCATGACGATGTACAACCAAACTACGTTGTTGACTCACATGCCGATTATACGAGTAATAGTAATATGATTCCATATGATCAGCATGTAAAGGACAACGCAGTGCCAGTTGTATAAAGCAATGTATCTTCTATTACAAATGATGCATACATGATGATATATAATGATATGTGTGAACCTCATGCCCAGTCTGTCTCTAAAACAACACAGAACATAGTAGTTGATAATTCACTAACTGCTGAACTTGAAACTTATAAGGAACAAGTTGAACTGTATGAAAGACGGACCAGGTTTGAATTAACGGAAAGAGAACAAAAGATTGATGAACAATTAAGAATAGTTATCACTAACCGTAACATTAAGGAAGAAAATTTGAAAAAGGAACTTCATTCTGTAAAATTGCAACTTGCTTC
>BQNB010118208.1:0-16860 GCA_026074375.1 Tanacetum coccineum | reverse complement strand
CCACATACAAGACCCAAGGGCAGAGATCCCCTTTATCATGTGCATCTAAAACAGAAGAAGATGCTTGACTGTCATCATTGGTATGTGTATTCTTTTTTTTTGAGAAAACTACAATTTTGGTCCACTATCTTTACCGGGTATAACACTTTTGGTCCACTTTTTTAAAAATTTGCGGGTTTAAGCCAAAACCCGAGTATCCATTTCACATTTGAGCCAAATCTAACAATTTTGGTTCACATTTGAGCCAAAACCCGAGTATCCATTTCACATTTGATCCAAATCAGATTTAACGAAATTGTCTGATTTGGACCAAAAGTGAAATGGATACTCGGGTTTTGGCTTAAACCCGCAAATTTTTAAAAAAATGGACCAAAAGTGTTATACCCGGTAAAGATAGTGGACCAAAATTGTAGTTTCCTCTTATTTTTTACTCCTAGTAGGTGGGCCACTTGATCCACTAGGCCCAGATTCCATTCCATGATTTAGGCCAGTGTCATTCTTATCTTGACACTGTCATTCTTATACAGCTTCAAATTCCTTTTGCTTTTAATGGAATGCTGGTAGACTTTGTCCTTAGCCTCTTTTGGAGTTGTAAATTACTGGCCAGTGTAAAATGAGTACTTCCATTGACCACTATTATTTATAACACCTTTCATTTCTCTGCTCAATTCGGCTAACCTTCTCCTCCTGTAATTGATTATTTCATCATCATTACCAAGGTCACTATCAAAACCATCCGTGTTGATGACATCCACATCATCTCCTTCTAAAACATCATCTTGTACTAGATTAGTGACACCAATGTTGTCAAAAGGAAGACACTCATGTTCTCGTTTGAACCTGTTGGCCCGTCCGCCTTTTAAAACTATATGTATTAGCATATAAATTGTATAAAGCTTTGTGTGTTTTATTAGTTTATACAATGCGTATAATAACATGTACTTTTCATTTTAGAAGTGTTTTAAAAATTACATTAATTAGTATTGGTGTTTTAAGAATAACATTAAATGTGTTGACCAGTCAATAAATATGGAATTGTAATATTGGTTAATTGTACTATTATGAAGTTTTGTATTATTGAATTTCAACTATTTGTTGTTTGCATTAAAAATTATACAATGTGCATCAATCCTTGTATTACTTAATTTTTTGCATTGAATGAAGAGAGAGACGTGTGCCAGAATTTTATTATTTGCATAAAATGTTGTACAGCATGCATAAAAATTTGTATTACTTAAAAAAATTACTGATTTTTGTTTTACATGTAGTATAGACATAAGCATGCCATTGGATTTTAAAGACTTTATTTTATAGACTTTAAGCAATGTGGTCCGTTTAATAATCGTGTTTGTTTTATGGTTGAGTTGTCATGTTATCAAGGGTTAAAAAAAAAAAAAAAATTCTAGTCCAACAACCTGGTATTAACCAATTTTAACTTTTTTAGTTGTATACGTGTTGATCAATTCAGTCGTAATTTTGTCATGTTCTTTTTGTACGTGCATATGAGTCACCTAAGTGAATAAACACCCGGTCATAAAACATACTCCCTCTGTCCTAAAATAAGTGTTCAATTTGACTTTTCAGAGTCAAAGTGGTTCAACTTTCACCTTACATATCTTCGTGTGTGTTACATACTACTTGATGCAAAATATATCAATAGATTGAGTTTTAAGTGTATTTTTAATTAATATAATTTTCATCAAGTATTATATAACACAAATAATTATATTTAAGGTCAAAGTTGAATCAATTTGACTCTGAAAAGTCAAACTGAACACTTATTTTGGGACGGAGGAGCATTTTGATAAATTTGTATTCAATCAGGGCCGAGCCAAGAAAATTATGATCGAAAATAACAATTTAGATAATTATTACAGGTACCAAATAAATTTTGCCTCTTAGCGAGCCACGTTACAAAAATAGCTACTTCGTATAATTTTTTTTGTGTAAAATTACACTATAAACTTTTTTTGCTAGAGGCACGTACTCACCTTATTTGCTATCGTCTCCACTAGGGTTGATCATGATACGAAAACCGGACTGAGAGAAACCGATTTGGTCCAAAAATCCGTACCGAAATATTCGGTCCGGTTCGAGTCGGTCCGCTCCAGTGCGGTTCGTCGCTCCGGTTCAGTCCAGCAAAGTATAATAGTCGATTGTGCGTAAGATCGAACCGGAACAGTGAGAAAAAATGTGGACTAAGAACCGTACCAAAATATGTTTGATCCAACCCAATTTTTCGATTCGGTCTAATCCACGGTACATGATTTCAACTCTTTCTTTTCTTTGGATACATAACTGTAAAGTCATTTATACATGATTAAAAGTTTAAAACTGATTGCACCATAATATAAATTAAGATATGATACAATGAGACGCAACTCACTCTTGATGTATTGCCCCATAATACCTAAGAATTTTTGGTCTAGTGATATGTGTTGTTCCTCAATCAACCTATATAGGTTGTGAAGTTCAATGCCTCATGAAGACATGTGTGTGAAATATATTATGAGATAGATGGTATAAAGTGTGAAAAAAATGCCGTTTTAAAAAAAAAGACTTACTTAATAATAAGCTTAAAAAATCATTGGTTAATCCATTTATTAACACTTACTTCTTAGCTCGTCCATATAGTAAAAAGGCGAAATATTAGGTGACATACTTTAAACAAAATCTAACCAGTCCTCTCGAGTTCAACGTATATATACCGTCCAACCACCTTTTTGGTGGGTTTACGCTAATTTAAGGAAAAATGATGTCATTGTTTTAGTTAACGTTAGTTGAATACTCCGTAACTTTTTAGATATCCTTTTTTTAACAAGAGAATACAAATTAGACAAATGGATTTCTCAATTGATCGACTAAATAACTCGATTTTGAAATTGAGCATTATCATTATTAATTGGAAGTCAAAATTCATTTCAATTTGTTTAAACATATCTAAGTTTCATCCACCAAAATAAGTTACTCCCTCCGTCCCAAATTTATTGTCCCATGACAAAAAACACACAGTTTAAGAAAAGTCCATTTATTATTGCTTTCTTTTTTTACTTTTTGATAGAATGACAGTTTTACCCTTAGCTAATTAATTAAAGTCTTCTTTAAAGTTTGTAATAATAATTTCAAACAAGGTTAATATCGTAAACTTGATCACATTTCCCTATCTATTTTTAGTAGTGGACAATTAAATTGGGACATCTCATAAAGAAAAACGTAACAATAAAAAATAGGACGAGAGAGAGTACAAAACACATTGACGTTTATAAAAACCTAAAAAAAAGAAAAGGGAAATATATAAAACTTTAGAACTTAAAATCTTAATAAATTATAAGATCTTAAGTAAAATTGTAATGTTTTTACTCGCTCTGTTCTAAGAGGGGAGGGAATCGTTGGTTGTTGGCTTGGTGCCAAGCCATGGCGCCAAAATGCCAACGCGCACACTACCATGGCTCGCGCCAAGGGTCTTCGCGCCGTGGCTAACAGCCCACGCCAAACTTAATTTTTTTTTTTTTAAATCTATCCGTTAGGGGGAGCGGATATTCAAAAAAATACCCCCAAAATCACAATTTTACCCCTTTAAAAATCCTATAAATACCCCATTTTTATTTCATACTTCACACACACTTTCAATACATCTTCTACTTCACATTTCTCTACTTCTCTATATTTTTCACTAAAAAAAAATGAATCTCAATCCCAACCCCAACCTACCAAATTGGATTTCCGGTATGCTTAACGACCCAACCAACCAAATTCCGGGGTCGTCTTCGAATCCGGGCTCCTCCACTCAACCGGCATTCAACCAAATGCCTTACTATGTCAATCCAAATTACCAACCTCAATTTAATAACCAAGAAGAATTGTTGATGTTTCAACAATTTAAAATGCAACAAATGCACCAACAACAACCACAATAATTACCAAACCAATTCACCACTTCCCAACCACATTCCGAGCAACAATCGCACCACTTTGAAGTCGAAGATACCGAAGATGAAGACGAGCCGGTTCCGACCCCGACGTCGAAGCCTAGCCGCGGCGTCCGTTTGAAGTCGAAGGCAAAAAAACAAAGAAAAAGAACCGCCACTTGAGAAACAAAAAAGAATTCGTAATGCGTGGACTCAAGATGAGGAGTTGCTTTTGACGGAATGTTTCATTCAAGTTTTCGAGGATCCAAAAACCGGGTGTGATCAAAAGTGAGATACTTTTTTGTACAAAATCCAAAATGTGTACAATACAGAAGCGAAGAAAAAAAGCTTCACGGAGCATACCAAGAACATGTTGACGGGTAAGTGGACTCCAATGAATACCTCGGTTCTCAAGTTTAATCAATTGGTGCAAGAAACCGCGGTTCATAGTGGGGAGAATGATGATGATCATATGTCGAGGGTGCACACGTTGTATGATGCAACCGTGGGGGGTGAGTTTAAGCACCGGAGTGCTTGGCTTTTTTTGAAAGGCAAACACAAGTGGACAAACCCCGATTCGACTTTGGCACAGAGAAATCGCTTTTGGGGCACCGACGAGGAACCGGAGCATTTTAGAGATGATGAGTTGCCTCGACCACCCGGTTTGCAACGACTTGCTAAAAGTCAACGTACGGGTTCTAACTCGACCGCTAGCTATGGTTCAAACCCGGCCGCGTATCAAGAATTCATGGCGGAACAATACGAGTTAGACCGCAAAGCCAAAATGACCGTTCTCGAGAGAGAGAGGTGACAGACCGAAGCGGTTGATCCAATCCAAAGGATTACGTAGTACTAAGCGTGTGCTACAATCGGACACACGCGGGAAGGATTCGCCGACGCCCTATCATCAACGCCCAGAAGGCTGAAATCCGAGCTGCAATCCACCACCTACAACTAGTCGCGCCGCCAAATTTATGATTTTTAATTCTATGCATTTTCATTTTATGTCTTTTAATTTATGTCTTTTAATTTATGTTTATTATGTATTGTGTTTTTAAATTAATGTTTTTAATTATCAATGAATTTTAATTTTAGTTTTATAATAATGGTATTTAAATAAATATCAAAAAAAAATGCTATGTCCCAGAATTCCTGGTGCCAAACCACTCCCACTGAATTCTGGTGCATGGGCAATTTCATGTGTCCAAACTCCATTTTGCTGACGTGGCACCACTTTTGGAGTTTGGCACCAAAAGTTTGGCACCACGACTCCCTGTGCTCTAATATTATTGTACACATTTTCTTTTCAGAATGTCTCAAATTAATTATTGGGTTAGAGAAAAGTATAAACAAACTCCATCTTTTCGAACCATTGAGTGAGTCCGACAACTCCCTTAGTGCCCTTAAAGTTCAAGGGTTGGCATTTTAGGAAGTTCGAGTAGGTGCATTCGCGAGCAACCTGTACAGGCCTTCTGACACCCGTTCCAGAAGTATGGCTATCATCGCCATTTCTGGTTGCATCACGTGCTGCCAGTGCATCAGTAACGCCTTTGTTAATCATTGCCTGAATTTAGGCATTGGTGACAGATGTAGTGGTATGAGTGTCTGTGACTAGTGTTGGTGTTGCATCTGGGTTTAACCTCATCCGCGGTCTTTCTCTGTTGAGACAGGTCATCTTGGCATCCTCCTTAATAACATTACTTGCTGGTAGTATCCTCATAACAATTTGGTAGCAAGATCGGTAACCTCTGATTGACCCCTATACGGTGGCGGTTGCCAATATAATGATGGGACTCCTTCCAGTTCATCCCTTGTATCCGTAAATGTCATAGTTAATCTAGACGCTCTAACTTATAGGAGGACATCACATATCCGACAAATCCATAAAAGGCCCTCCCTTTGTATGGTAATAAGGGTCGTCCCTGCTATGGTAGGTTATATGCCTAGACAGCACCGGCTGATGAACTTCCCCGGACCTCATGACTAGGGGTAGGAGAAGCAAAACGCACCCTCTTCTGAAGCGGTAAACAACTCTCAGGAATTAATATGAGTAGGCTATTGGGTGGTGGGGAGATAGTATCTGTAAGTAATGGAGATGATAATGGAGTAGTTAAGTGGTGTTGGTGGTGGGAGTGGTTTAAGGCATGAAGTCTCTCGACCTCTTCCCTAGGAGGATGTGATATGGATGCTCATCCCGATTGTTTATCCTGGCGGGCATACGGTGTACAGTTGGGACTGTAGTCGGCCAGTGCTGGGTTGCTCCTCCTCTCCTCATCCTCATCCTGTCCTCGTCCTCATCATATATCATCCCAATCTGCAAGGTAGTCAGCTGGATCAACTCCTGGGATCCTCATTGTCCTCCTTCGGCTTCCTCCTCTTGGATCTGACTCCGCAGGAACAGATCCTTGTGATCTTGCAGTGGGTGAGGGCTAGCGAATGTGAGAGAGCTGCAGCAGCAGGTAGTGGTGTTCCTCTGCCGGGAAGTATCTCATCCTCTGTGGCATGTACTCGGCGGTACATCGCTCAGGAACCAAACGTCCAGTGGGTGGGAAGGTGATGCGGCCCTTCTCGGGCCAGTTATGTAATCAGGGGATAGTGGAACACTCATAAGCAGCATTATGTAAAGCATATGGGTCCTCTGGCATAATGGTGGTCATCGACTCCTGGTGAACGATGTCTGAATCGTCCTCAACTGGAAAAAGGATATTGATGTCGTATGTAATGTAGAATGCTCAGATCAATAATGATATTATAGAAATCAAAATTGATTATATAAGTATGCTATATAAGACTACTTATTTATATTTTTTATTTTATTATCTTTTTTTATATTTTTTTTATATTTTTTTTTTTTTATTTATTATTAGGGTTAAATATACATTTATATTCTTAACATGTATTCAATCAGAATATTCAATTATGCAATGCATTTAGCTCTAACCGACAAATGCACAATTAGTTTATTATGTCCCGTGAAAACCCTTTGTCATGAATGCAATGTTTGGAAAAGGTTTTAGTCCAGCAAAAAACATTTGACCTGTGTTCTCTATAACCTGGATATTAAAAACAATTAATACTTTTGATTACAAATCTGTATCCCCCAAATTGGGTCGTAGGCAAAATAAGGGTCCGGGGCTGTGTTTACTTCTCAGATCAATAAAACAAGATCATATAAGAACGACCAAAAAGACTGTTTAAAACTGATACATTGGATTTAATAAAGTATGTGTTACAAAAGCACGATGCTTTACTTGTTTATTGTTATTATTACCAAAGATTTACCAGCCCATGACAGGATATACAAAATGTATGCGACTAAATCTTTATGGCTTGACGTCAAAAAATAACACCAATGTTTCTTCGCACTCGTGTTAATGGGCCTCTGAAAATAAAATTGCATTTAAAAAGTCAACATTAAAGTTGGTGAATTTCTATAGGTTTATGTATAAATGTCTTATGCAGGACCGCAAGACTTTCCCAGCTGATAATGCATCAGATGCAAGACATCACAAATGTAATTACGTTTACCTAATCTCATGACACCGATGCTGACAAATTGAATAAATATTTAAATATTGCCTACATTGCCGTGATGATGTTCAAACCCGTAACATCCATATCCGACTTGTTATACGTTCGTTTCCAGTGATAGATAGTCACCGAATCGGGCGAGGTCAATCCAAATAGATCTATCTATAATCATTCGCGCTCACATTCCAGTAATTGACTAAGGGTTCATGATTCATGGGAGAGTGGGTTATGTCTACTTAGGCAAAACGTAATCATATAAAATGGTTTTAAAACCCCCCCCACTTGCGTCTAATTTGTAAAAACATGCATATGTTACTCAACCCCAAACAACAGTAATTTAATAATTGTAACACATAGGGCTATGAATCTCACATTGAGTGTATAAATGATTCCAAAAAATATTCCCAAGTAAAAATATGCGTCACGCTAACTCTCGGAATGCTACTAGTTATTATTGGTCGAAATAGTATTCATGTAGTTGTTCTAACATACACCTGTATAATAATCACTATTTAGTTATCATCGTACTATCATTCGGGGCTATCATAATTTAAGAGGTTCATGACTATGTCGTACGAGGAGTTAGGACACTTTAAATCGTAAATCCAACAACTGTGAATACGCCATCCGTAAGAAGCCTCATTAGAAATTCCTAGTAATATAGTACTATGATAACTAATAACACACACACACACCTCACAATTAATTAGTTATATTATAAATATATATAGTATATATATATATATATATATATATTTATATATCATATATATATATATATTTATATATATATATATATATATATTTTTATAATATAGATTTATATATTTTATATATATTTATTCTTTATAGCTATATCACTTCTATATGTTTATGTGAATCTGTCATTATAAAGTAAAAACGATTTTTAATACGCTTTAGTTTAGTTAAAAATGACATAGTACTTTTGTCGTTTTAAGCCGTTTCTCGCGTTTCTTACGCCACGCTTTCGTATTAAGACGAGGGATCATAAATTCAATTTTTAAGGTTTTTGAGATTCTGTGGATGAATTAGTGTTTTACTGTTATAACTGCTATAATCGTTTTATACTTTTTAATTAAGTAAAACCCGTTTTTGTCGTATATTATTCGTTTATAGCTCGTTTTTTACGATTTCTTCGAACAAGTTCTCGTTAATGAAAGTTTTATCAGATTATGGATGTTTATAAAGTATAAGTTTATGTGGTGGAATAGTACTTTTATTAAAATTGTTTTTTAAAAGTATTAACTATCGTAAACTTGTAAATAGCGTAATATTCTTCTTATTTTAATCGGTTTTTCGAGTATCATTTATGGGACCTTTCGTTACCTTGGTGACATGTAGTATTTTATAAAATCATATAACTATATGTAAATTTCGATTTACAACAAGCCTAAGATCTTTTTTTCCAAAATGTGTGTAAAACGTGTTTTTAGACTTTTATAGCTTTCCACTTTGTTACAAACCCATTATGAACTTTAATTATCTAATGATCTTACTATATTAGGTCCATTAGGTCATGTTTTTTAATGTGAGTCCAATGATAACAAGATATAATTGTTATTTTACCATTTTCACTTGTAATTTATAAGTTAAACTTTTAGAAACCCTAATTTGCACTTAATCCAATGTTTTTAATTAAAACATCATGTTTAAAAACTTATACATCTCCTTTTAACATCATATTAGCATCCATGTGATCATGTTAATATGTTCACAAAATAATTAACATAAGTAACAATATTCATTTTACAAGTACCCTAGATGGTGATTTAACTAAGTAAAGCATATGAACACATGAAATCTTAAATATGAATAGATTAAGCTTTTGATATAACCTTGTGTGGATGAGTAGAGATAAGAATAACAATCACACCCTTGTGATTAAACCTCTTGGCTTGAAAAATTAGGATGAAACCCTAATTTTTCCCAAGTAACCCTTTTTTTTCCTTTCTTGCTTCCTTGCTTGCAAATGGTGAACCAACTCTTGAAAACACCTTAGAATACCTTAGATATGATGTGTGTATGCTTGTATAATGATAGAAAATCAAGCTATGGATTTGGTTTGGAGAGGGTTTTGAGCCGTGGGTTGTAGAGAGAACAAAGGAAGAGATTTTGTGATTTCTTTGATAAGGAAAATGTGTTATGACTTCTTAGCTCACACATGCATGGGTATTTATACTACTTGGAGAAGATATTTGTGTCAAGTGGAAGTATGCAAGGTGGCCAAGCTTATGGAAGAAGCTAGGGCTTATCTTGATAAGATTTGGCTAGTCATTGATGAGTCATGGTTCAAGTTGCATGCTAGATCTTTTAGGAAGATATTTGTGAAGTTCTTGGTCTCATCTTGGCTTATCCTAGTCATAATACACGAAATATATGTATATGTATAAGCTAGATATGTATTTGATCATTTATATAATGTATACTTGTATTATATAAAGTATAATGTAGTATAGACTTAGAAAAATGTATAACTTGTACATTGTAAGTTATGATTTGAATTCCTTCATAATGAATATGTATAAAGTGATAAATACTTGAAGTTTTAAATAAACTTTAAGTATTGAGTATAAATTTTGGGTATTTGATGAAGCGTAGATAAGTTAACGTGCTTCCGGGAAGGCTTAAACGTACTTTATCGCGAAACGTAAACACTTAACGTAACCAATAAAAATAAAATGTGCAATGTTTAATAATTATCTACATAATTTTCATATATACACTTGGATTGCTGTAAACATTTAAATTGTTTTTTGCCCGTTTACATTGTATGTTCAATTTTTAGTTTACGGCTTTTTTAACTTAACGTTACAATTTAGAGGGAGGAAAACGCGGTAAAACCCTAAAAATAAATTGTGCCATTTACTATTGTTCGTTACAATGACCTAAATACACGATGTGTTATAGTAAGCTAGATAAACGTTTATATACCGTCGATATTTAAACCGACCCGAAGTCTATAGAGAGTACGAGTCACACGTGAAGATGAGCGTGGAGTACTTGAAGAAGAGAAGATGTAGTGAAGTTTTTTCCAACAATGGTAGAAGCGGAGAAGCCAAAGAGAAAGTTATCTAAAGTAGAAGGAAATCAAATGGGTAATGAGCCGGTCTGGTAATTTCCCGGGAGCAGACGATTTCGTTAGGTATATTATGAAGAGCGATGCAAGGATTTGGAGCAGCGCTTGGAGAAGAAAAAGGGAGAAGGTGATTGCTTGTACGTCGCGACAACTGAAGGTTCTTATGAAGGATTACATGGCTAACGTGGTAGGTTTTGCCTTATAATGCTAGAGGCATTAAGTGAACGAGACATGGAGAGTAATCTATACGGATCATGAATGTCTCCAACACACTTTCAATCGGAAGGATTAAACATGAGGCAAAGATGATGGATGGATGTTATTTAGTGAGTTTGATTTCGAGGCCAAGTACCATCTGGGAAAGGCAAATGTAGATGTTGTACCGTGGAGTAGGAAGAAGGAGTGAAGCCAAGAATGAGTCGAGATAAATGTACGATGATCCGATCTAGGTTTGAGAAAATGATGTTGGTGGTATAAGATAAGACGTCCAAAGCAAAGAACACGTCAACATGGGATGTTGCGTAGCTTGGACCAACGAGTGTGAAAAGATATGGAGAATGGTTCATATTGGTTAGACATGGTTCGGATCTCCATCTAGAGAGATGTAAGGACCTTAGCTATCGAATAGGCGTATACGACAAAATATTCTATCCATCTTGGAGTGGATACGATGGTGTAGTTTTAGGATAAGTAATCGATGGCTGAGTATGAAGAAGGATGTAGCTAGTTACGATAGTAAGTATTTACCGTATTCAAGAGTGAAAGTTGAGTATCAAGGGTCTTCAAGATTGTTGCTACAACCTGAGTTACCCGAGTAGAAGTGGGAAAGGATAACTAAGGATATTGTTGTCAAGTTACCAAGTGTGAGTGGTGGATACGATGCGATTTGGGTGTAGTCAATGGACTGACTAAGTCACCCCATTTCTAGCTATGCTTAGGACGTGTATAGTGGATATTAGAGGTAGTCGGGATACTTATCTATTCGTGAGATGAGTTTTTCCCTAAGGTAGGGATTATCATTCGAGTATGGATGTGCTTCATTTGAAACATAGTATGGAAAGGAATGTAGGTTACCATTTTATGGGCCGTAACTGGAGGGAGTGAGTTGAATGGATCGAATTTGGTGCAAGAAACAACCAACAAGATAGTGGTAATACGAGAAAGGCTTGAGGCAGCCAAATTGTCGAAAAAGTTAGCTTGGTAGTAATGGGAAACTTTTGAATTAATGTTGATAGGTTATGGAGGGTAGAAGGTCTCACCTTGGAGAGGTGTAGTACGTTTGGAAAGAAAGACAAGTTAGAACCGAGTTATGTAGGACCATTTGAGATCTTTGGATGGATTGGCCCTATAGTTCGGTTGAGAATTTTTGTCTTATGAACTGAGTATCTACATTTGTCGTAAGCAAGATATCATTGAAAGTATTAGTTAAAGATGGGTATGTAAGGTTCTTGGTAGACCTTAGTACGCCCTTAAATGTTTTGTGTGGTTTTGGTTAAATTTATTTTATGAATACTCAAGTCGAGCTTTTCATCAAAAACATTGAGCTTTGTAACAACTTATAACTTGGTTCAAACAGTTAATATTTGATGAGTTGCGAGGCTAGGGTTGTTAAATGGACGGCTTGTTACAACAACTTAAGGGTTTTGATGAGTTTTCTCGATGACGAGTGAGGTTCATGTAGTAGGATGCTTCTTTTCATTTAAGGTTGTTGTGTTGCTAATTGCACCCTTGTGGGGGTAAGCAAAGTCATTAGCAGTTGGATTCGGATTGTAGAAGTTAGTCGAGATTAAGGTTGACAAGACTCTTTGTTTTGTCAAGGAACCGTTGATGTTGTAGACCGAGATGTCATAAGTAAAAGCGTAGTGTAATGGTATTAGTGAAAGTTTGTCGGGATTCGAAGCGTGGTCCTGAGCTTACTTGGGAACGAAAGGATCAAATGAGGTCTAAGATGTCTCATTTGTTTATCGTTTGTGCTTAATGCCTAGAGAGTTAAATCTCGGGACGAGATTTTCTCAAGGTGGGGATAATGTAACAACCATGACTTGAGCAGGTTGGTCAAACCGTAGTATTGACTTATGTGCATGTTGCAATGTATGGTTTATGTGATTTTATGTGTTTATGTGAGATTATATGTATTTGTGTGGGATATGTGAGATTGGATAATCAATCTATTGAGTGTGATCGTCTCGATGAGATTGGATTGATGGTGAAATTTGTGAGTTCTTTCGTTCACTTTTTATAGTGACATGGAATGATTTTGGGTTTTAGCGTTTTGTGTTAAATGTGTAAGTATTTATACGTTATTTTTGTGTTAGTAATTAATGATAAGTTTAGGTTTTAGAGGTTAAGTTAAGGGAAATGAGTTATTTGATGAGAAAGAATATTTCAATTTAGTCACTTATCAGTGGATGATGGGAATTGATTGGATATTTTGAGAAGAATTGTTTTGGTTTAATATGTGGAATATTTAAGGTGATGGAGTAAAATTGAGAGTGTGTCATTGGGAATGAAAATAGTTTGTTAAAAATATGAGATTTTTGGATGACTTTCATTTTAGAAAAGTAATTTTGGAAAATTGGTATAACAATTAGCTTTAGGTTTTTATAAAACTTAAGTATAAAGATAATTAAATTAATTATAAGAAAAGAAAAAAAAAAATTTACCCATGATTAGTAAAAAGAATTTTAGAAAATAAAAGGAAAAGAAAAGGAGTTTTAGTGCGAAAAAATTTTCAATAGGAATTTATCTAAAACTTTTATAGTCAGACTATAATACCAAAATTAATTCCCCAATACGTCTCCCCATTAGTGTCGATCATGTTCAAGAGGAGAAAAGAAGAGAAAAATTTTATTGATGTTTTCTAAGGTAAATTTTCTAATCTTTGATCAATTCTAGTTAATTTATCAATTCTTGTTATATTAAAATTAATAACACATGTAATAATTAATATGATGGATTAGGGTTCATGTAAGATTTATAAATTTAGGGTTTTTATCTTTTAAAATTGTTTTTATATTGTTAATGAAGTTAATCATGTGTAATTAGGGTTTTAGGGTTAGTAAATTCGAAGTTAAATTGTTGGCAGTTTAGAAGGGTCATCTTGCGAGAGTCATAATTTGATCATCCGAATAGCTGTTAATGATTTTCAAAAGCCTAAAATTATCTACAGAGAGTCTAATTTCAAACCTCATAGGTTTCAGGAATTAAAAGTGAGTGGAAGTTATTTAAATAATTCAAACAAGATTCAGGTTAAGTTGTGTGAAGTGAAAACCCTATTTTAAATTTGAATTAGACTTAGAACTTCTACAGTAGTTAAGTATTATGTGTCTATTAAAGATCCACCAAAGGAATTTAATCAATTCGAAGTCTAAGTATGATTTTTTAGCCTAAACCTTTTAGTGCGCAATCAGACCCGAATTGGGACTGTTTTGGAGTTTTATTTTCTTAGGAGTACCTGTGTATGTAATTGACACTTGGGAGTCTCAAGGTAGTTAATATACTCATTAATGAACATAGGTAATTTTTGGTTTGAATTATGAAGATCATTTAGTTAAGGTTTTAAGTGCGATAAGTCACGTTAAAATTCTGCAGTTTGACACCAATTGTGACTAGCTAGTGAAACTTGATAAGTAAAGTGGTTTAAGTTGGGAATGGAGTCAAGGTGACCCATGAGGTTAATAAAACATCTTAGACATCCATCATATGAATGTTACATGTATATTAAGCTTTCGGCTTAATAGCGTGTAACACGAATTATTCTTGTTGCGTAGATTTGTGATTGTCATTTGTGAAGCCTTGTTGGAAGCTTTTGAGTGCTAGGCAAAGGTGAGTTTCATAGCCCCTTTTTCTTATGTTTTATTGGGGTGAAAATGATGCTATGTGTTAAACTGTTTTAGTTGCTGTGATTATTTGCTATGTGATTATTGTTTCGTGATTTGTTCGGTTGGGAGTGGTCTTTACTACTCAACTCAAACCAACTGAAGGGTTGAAATAATACCTACTGAATTGTGTGGAAAGACTCCATGGCTTAGTGATCAATTGGAGTAGTTTGTGATGTGATTTATTCGGTTAGGAGTGGTCTTTACTACTCAACTCAAACCAACTGAAGGGTTGAAATAATACTCAATGATATGTGGTCCAGGCCTAAGTATAAGTTCCAGCTGGTAGACTTTTAGGTGCGTAGGTGACATATGGACCGGGGGTAACGTTCCTACCTAGTTGTTGAAATGGATCGGGGGTAACGTCCCTACCCAGTTGTTGTAATGGATCGGGGGTAACGTTCCTACCTAGTATGTGGATTGCATGTTAGCATAAGTTCATATTTTGCATAATTGTCCTAAATTGTTTTGTTAATCACAGTAATTGGTTTGAAAGGTTTAAATTGTGTGTCTTAAACCTATGACTCTCACCAACCATTGTGTTGACGTTTTAAGCATCATTTTCAGGTGTGAAGTTATGAGGATTCTTAAGATAGTAAGAAGTGGCTAGAAAGAGACTTTAAGATGATCTTGAAGTTTATATGTGGATGTTTAGCATTGTATGGATATATGTTACATGTCTCTTATTGACTAGAACTTCCTTTTCATCAATAAAGACGCTTTCTATGTTTTGCTTAGTTATGGGTATTGTTATGGCACTTTGTGTCTTTGCTTTAGTTTAGTTTCATTTTAGTATTCTCTATATAGACACCATGTGTTGTGATGATATCCATTCTTGTTTACGCCTCGCGTTTCCGCCTTCGCGGGGTGTGACAACATATCAGAAGTTCTACAATATTTTACGCGTAAACTTAGCGTTTGCTTGCCTTTAAAGGCGTCTGTGACGCACCCTTAGTGAGCAAAGGTTTATCGTGGGATCTTTTAGGGTTTCTTGGTCATGGCATGCTTAGGGTTTTTACAAGACCCCTTGGTTCGTTTCTTGCTTATACGCGTGATACATTGTTCGCAAAATCTATTATACATCGTTATTTTATGCATGTTACGACCAATGTATATATATTAACCGTGCATGGGTCGTAGGTCGTGAACAAGTCATTTAAAGCTGAGGCTTTCGTTCATTTTTAGTCAAGACTAGCCGTACTTTGGTTTTGGTCGCATGTTAGGCTACAAAGGTAATGACATAGCATGATAAATGCTAAAAAAAGAAAAGGAACTTACGAAAGTCCAAGTATTGTTAAGTGAGTCGAAGTGTGACGATACCGAGAAGCTTGAACTAATCTCTTGGTTGATACTACTCCAGACCCGACGTCTCCTAGCTCGAAAGTCTCACTCAAATCGTGTTGTTTCACTCTTGTTTTCTTTTCAATATTTAGTTATGATAGAATAGCTCGTGCATGGTGCCTATTTATACTACAAGGTGATTACTAGTCCTCTGAAACCATGCATGTGAATGTGAATGATATTATTCACATATACTATTGATGTATATGATACTGTTGGTTATGATTTCTCTTTTATAATACTGTGAAAGAATAATTACTATTGGTTGAATTGAATTTGGAATGAAATTGGGAACAAGACGGAGCATGTGAATGAAAAGTGTAGGGCATTAGATGTAAGAATGAAATGATGGTGTTAGCCCATTTATTTTGAATTTCACTGATTAACTTAGATAGCATTTTGCACATTTGAGTTTTGAGGAGATGTAACGCCAAGTTATATTATTTGTTTAGTAAGGTCTAAATATCGGCTCATTTATATTTTATTTATTGAAGTATGAACGGGTTCACAAAATAATATAGTCGTGCGATTTTGTTTCGCACTGCGTGAAAAATATGATTTTCATTGTTACGCGATCTCTCAAGTACCCCTTTTTGATCCGTAAATAAAATGATGATTTATGTGCGTTATTATGACTCTTAACTAGCACAAAATGTTGTATGTCGTTCGAAGAATGACTTTTATTGGAAGGGTCACAACAATTAGCAATTGCTTGCGATACATACTTTTACGTAAAATAACGAGGTGTTCTAAATTTTTCCGAGGTGCTACATCCGCCCCATGTTATGCGATTTCGTCCCGAAATCAAGACGTTGTGGGAGTTGGTAGATTTACGAACAGGTGAGGGTATTTGTTCTTAAACTGGTTCTCACGCATCCCTAAATGAATGTCTCGTCATTGTGATGAGCCAGTACGACAAAACGCTAGAAATATATCCGTTGGAGTAAATAGTAGAGCCTTAAATTATTTCCCCTCCTCCCCTTTTGCCTTATAAATACCACCTCATTCCTTTCAAATTTTTTTCAAACTTAAATCCTTAATTCAAAATACTTCAGATGGCCTGTGCGCTTCCTCATACTGATTTCGAGATTGAAACCTTGGTGCC
>BQNB010118207.1:3943-21034 GCA_026074375.1 Tanacetum coccineum | reverse complement strand
TTCACTCTTTAACAAGAAAGTAAATAAAGTATCATACCAGGCTCTAGGAGCTTGGTGTAAACCATAAAGTGCTTTCACAACTTTGTAGACCTTCTTAGGACACTTAGAATCTACAAAACCTGGAGGTTGAGACACATATACCTCCTCATTAATTATGCCATACAGGAAGGCACTCTTCACATCTATCTGATTGACTATGAATCCCATATAAGAAGCAAAGGACAAAAAGATCCTAACGGCTTCAATCATAGCCACAGGAGCAAAAACCCCATCATAGTCTATCCCTTCCTCTTACCTATGTCCTTGGGCAACCAACCTTGCCTTATTTCTAACCATAACACCTCTTTCATCCTTCTTATTTCTGTAAACCCATTTTGTCCCAATTGCCTTCTTCCCATAAGGAAAATCTACAAGTATATAAACTTTCTGAATCTTGAATTGTAGCAGTTCTTCCAGC
Organism: Tanacetum coccineum; assembly: GCA_026074375.1. NCBI lineage: Eukaryota > Viridiplantae > Streptophyta > Magnoliopsida > Asterales > Asteraceae > Tanacetum > Tanacetum coccineum. Next base: position 20,577 of record BQNB010118207.1, on the reverse strand, counting down.
ATAGCATCAATCTAACTTTCATCTTCAAGTGCTTCAGATATCTTCTTGGGTTCAATTTGAGACAAGAAACAGGCAAATAAACAATGCTGGAAGTCCTTATGATTATTTCTTCTCTACTTTTGAATATAACTTACAAAAACATAGGCTCCAGAACTTTTGTTCACTTTGCTCCTTGTTTGAACTGCTAATTTTGGATCTCTAAGAATTTGAGTTGAATGATGAATAGAGTGAATCCTTGATGTGGGAATAGGACTAACATTCACAATAGTTTCTAAATTTGTGAAGTCAGCCACTGCACCCTCATCATCATAAGATGCATTGGTAAAAATACCATCATTAGGATTATCATAACTATCCTCAAGAGCAGGTATTTGAGAATTATCTTGGTCAGTGTAGAATAGTCCACTAGAAGGACTGGCAGTACTAACTGGTGTGCTAGCAGTATTAACTGTGTTAGCACTGCTAGCTCTAGCAGCTCTTGCTTGAAGAAGCCAATCCTCAATATCTTGGGCAAACTCCTTTCTAAGAGCTTCAGCTGCATCATTAGCCTCCTTTTTTTGTCTTTAAAGCCTTTCAAGCTCATCCAAAAAGGCTTGATCCTCCTGGTCTACTGGCTTCTCATTTGTTTTTAAATCAGTATTCTTAGTAGGCTTTTCACCTTCATTCTTTGCTTTTGAGCTCTTGACTATTGAAGTATAAGAAGACCACATTGACAGTACAAAGTAGTCTTGAGCAGATTCAGCTTCCATTTCAGAATTTCTTGCATCAATATTATCTTGTGTACCTGCACTATGATTAGCTTCTTTTGGACCTGCATGTTTGTAATTCATTGAATCAGTTAAATAATCAAGATCAAACAGCAAATTTGGTCCTTTCGCTACAACATTTGCTTTATTTTCTAAAAAGGTTATATGCAGGTTTTCTTTAACTCTCTTGGTTTCTAAATTATATACCCTAAAAGCCTTGCTATTTAGAAAATACCCTACTAAAAACACATAATCAGATTTCCCATCAAACTTGCCCAGGTGGTCAATGGTATTAAAAATGGTCACATGGAACCCATAAGGTCTTATATAGCTTATGATTGGTATTTTACCAGTTATAAGTTCATAAGGTGTCTTATTTTGAGGCTTGGTCACTAATACCCTATTAAGGATATAACAAGCAGTACTAACTGCTTCAACCCAAAAAGTGTTAGGTAAAAATGAATCTGCTAGCATAGTTCTAACAGCCTCAATAAGGGTCATGTTCTTTCTTTTAGCAACTTCATTTTGTTGTGGAGTTCTAGCATTACTTTATTCCCTCTTGATCCCTTTTGAGCCACAGAATTCAACAAAATCCATGTTCTTAAATTCTGTACCATTATCACATATAATAGTTTTAACTTTTTAATTTAATTGGTTCTTAATTTGTCTTATAAAGTCCTTTAGGATTCCACTAGTTTCATCTATATTTCTTAAGAAGAACACCCAACTAAACCTGCTAAAATCATCAGTGATAACAAGGCAATAAGTCTTATGGTTTAAGCTCCTTACAGATGTAGGTCTAAATAAGTCCATATGCAGAAGCTGTAAGGGCTGACTAATAGAGCTTGTTGATTTGGCCTTACAGAAGGCCTTGTGTTGCTTTCCTTTCTGACAAGCAACACAGGTGTGGTCATTTTGAAAAATCTTTGAAGGTAAACCTCTTACAAGGTTACCCTTCACAAGTTTGTTTAAATTTTTAAAGTTGACATGACCCAACCTCCTATGCCATTTGTTAGATTCATCAATTGTGGCCTTTGCAATCAAACAGGCTAAACCTCCAAAAGAAACAATGTTCTCTAGGTTGAAACTATACATATTGTTTTGTCTAGGGACTCTAAGTAATACTTGATTTTCATCAGGTAACTTAAATTCAGGAGACAACACAAGACATTCAGTGTCTGTGAAGAGAACCTTGTTCTTCTTGTCACACATCTGTGACATAGAAAAGAGATTGAAATGCTGTAGTTCTTTCACAAAGCACACATCCTCAAAATCTAACCTTCCTATTTTTATTTTACTTTTACCAGTTATGTAACCTTTACTACCTCCAAAAGCAACATGGCCACCATTATAGTCTTGATATTCAGCAAGGTAGGCCTTGTTTCTAGTCATGTGCCTAGAACATCCACTATCAACAATCCATTTGTTCTTCAAAGCTCTTTGTGGATAATCCTTAGTGTCTGAGCCTGAATTGCTGTAAGCCATCAAAGTATAGTTCTCTTGCTCATCTTCTAAGTGACTGGTCCAATCAACATCATCTCCATCAAGAGTTACCAAAGCTTTAGGTTCCTCCTGTTTACCAGATCTCCTCCCATTATCTTTATCTTTATTCTCAGTGTTTCAAGCATCTCTCCTCCAACTATCTTGTCCTTGTCATTTCTATGATCGAGGCGTTTGTTTATATGTTCGAGTCTTTGTCATGAAATGGTCGGGAAAGTTACTAGCAACCGCACTATATTTGTTGGTTTTAATCTATTTGTTTTGTATATTTCATTTAACAACCTTTTACTTCCCTTTCCTGATAAATAACCTTAGGATCTACTAGAATGAGGATGTGTACGAGCGGGGATGTTTATTCCGTCCTTACGGCCATGTATTCATGTCTCAGCTACCTTGTTTGACGACGACCTTCAGTGAAAGTTAGAAGCTCCACACCCTATATCATTCTTCATCCTAAAAAGAATGATTAAACCCGAACCTATTAATGAATACCCAATTTACCTTTTGACTTGTTACTCCTTAGCTCTAGAGGTGGAGAAGTGTATCCTTTCCAAGCATATGATACGAAGCTAATCACGACCGAGCAAATGAGCATACCACTTAAATGTTACACCCTAGATTAGTAGTGTGATCTGAGTGTTTTCATTCCATATTTGAGGAGCTTGGTTTTGTACAAAGTGGTTAGAACAAAAAAGTGCTTAACGGAAAAATCCTTAACCTCAGTTAGGATACATTTTCAAAATCTTTCTAAAGTCTACTTGAGGACAAGTAGGATTCAAGTGGAGGGATATTTGATATCATCAAATAACATCACATTTTACCATCATTTATCCAATACATTTAACCTACTTTTATATAATTATTACAAGATATTGGTACTTAATTACTTAAAGTTTATGATTGCAGTAATTATGGAGTAACTTGTGAAGACAAAGCTAAAAGGCGCAATTCTCGAGCTAAAACGAAAACATTTGAAGAAAATTGTTATCTGCTACAATACGCCGTATCTAGCAAAGAAGATACGGTGTATCAGCGCCAGCTCATCACAAGAATACGCGTATTGATCAATTCCTGATCCGGCGTATCACCCTTCACCTATACGTCGTATGCACAGATGGTCATCAGTCAAAGATACAAAGTTAATGTGATTGATGGCAATTAATCTTGATTGATTTGATCTTATCGTGAACTCCAAGGAATTTAACCCTATACGCCGTATGCACCTTGCTCCATACGGTGTATCCAGGCTATTTTCAGACACTATAAATACGAGGCTCAAAAAACGAGTTTTAGTGTGCAAAAATTACATTCTCTATACCATACACTCTAAAGTTGAATTTTCCAAGATATTAGAAGCAGCCAAGGGCAAGCACCAACCATAATTCCATAGAAGACATCGTGTAATTCTTACTTTCTTAATCATTTGGTTTTTAATTATTTGATCACGTTTGTAAAATGACAATGATTGTGGGCTAATACCCTCGGGTATTAGCCATGTTAATGAAGATTATAATATTTGGTTTGTTTTAATTTGGCTTACTTAATTTATCGTTGTTGTTTAATTAGGTTTATCGCCTTATACTTGTTTATGTGCTTGTACATGCGACCTATCATTCAATTGGGTCTAGTAAGACTTAACCAGTAATCTAGATGCCGGGATAGCTCTCCATGTTGTGTTTTGTATGACCGGACCAATAGGATCACAAATGACACCTTGTCCTTACCCTTTGATTATGAGTTTAGTTGGACTGGCAGGTGACCCGATAATTGTTCAACCAATATTGTTCTTAATTAATTGGTATTGATTTTGGTGGTGGACTACCAGTGTATAAAACAACATCAAGCAATAAGTAGGTAAAGTCCTGATGGGCTAGGGTATTAACTGGATCACCACTGCTTTAATTCCCTATGATAGATTATAATTAGACTGTAAGATGCTTTATGCGAATGCGTTAATCGTGACAGGATTGTTTGTATCTAGGTCTTAGGATGAAGAACCGCCTAACTCTTAAGAATGACATGCCGCCTCGAAATAAGTAGCCATTGCACTAAACAAACAAATCATAATTTAATCAGATTTAACATGGTTAATACAGTTTTCTATTATTTGGCTTATACCGCTTCTTTATCTTGTGTTTATTTTCTTTAGTGTTTATTGTGTTTAGAATTAATCTTTGTCACCACCAAACCTGTGCCAGTCTCTCAGGCTGAAAACCCCCCATTTACCACTAGTAAATATATATGGCATAGGTTTAACAAGTAATTAGACTAATCTAGATAGATTAAAATACTAATAGAATATTAGGTTAACTCTCGCTCTTAGTGTTCGATACCCTACTTACCGCGAAGCTACATCTTGACCGCGTACACTACCCATTAAAGGGTTGTCTTTAGGTTTGTCGGCTAAATATAAATGTAAAACTTGATAATCACTAATTATACACCACACGACGACACATCAATTATGAAGTAGCACCCCAAAGTGGTATTCCACTGCGTTGTGAATTTTTAAGAGATCAGAGTTACACACGTCCCTAAACAGTTTTGGAAAAATATTCTAAGTGAGTTAAAATAAGACTCGATTTCCCAAAAACGTTTTTATCGAATGTGAAACGTCCACCGAGTCCAATCCTTGATATCCGCGCATCATTCCTCTCCAAGCAAGCACAAGCATAATTACCTTGGATAAACATGCTAAAAATGTCAACAAAAGTTGAGTGAATTCATAGAGTTTAAAAATTAAGCATTTTGAACACAAGTATAGTTCATAAAAATCCAACTTTCTAGCTAGGCAAGTTATATCGTATTCCACTTGCTAAGAGCTCATGCACCGAACCTTAACACTTTTATCATCTAAAGATAAGTACTGACAGATGAAGATGATGAGGATGACGAGGACGAGGATGAAAATGAGAATGGTTGGGATGTGGATGACGAGTGGCTGATGGCTCCGGTCACGCCGCCCTTGATGCCTGTTGTACCTCCACCTAGTACTTTTAATGTTGGTGGACCGTCCACTATTGCACCTGGACTACCATTCCTGGTGGGATGACTACTTTCTGGTGAGCAGTGTTGTGGTACTTCACGAGGAGATTGGTAGTTTATGTGTTCGGACCGAGAACCTCGAGCATGCACATGGAGTGCTGGTGAGAAAGATGGAAGATATGAGTGATTCCATTTAATTTGATGAACATTTAAATAGTTCATACACACAAGTTACAGAAAACGACCTCAAAAGAGACATTTTTAAAATAAGTATCACATTTGATTTTATAAAAAGATTAGAGTACACAGGTCCCCAAACAGTTTTAGAAAGATAGTTCCAAAATGAGTCAAATACGACTTAATTCCCCTAAAAATATTTTATCTTATGTGAAATATTCATCGAGTCCTAATCCTTGATATCCACGCACCATTCCCATCCAAGCAAGCACATCATAATCACTTGGGATAAACATGCTAAAAATGTCAACAAAAGTTGAGTGAATTCATAAATTTTATAATGACTCAAAAATGCTCGAAATGGTCATTTAATTTTCTGTGCAGCTTATACAAAAATGGAATAGCTGAATTTTTATTCTAAAAATTTCTAAACTCTTTTGGCTGTAATATAATCGTTATTAGGAGTTACGGGACAATCCAATTACCGAAATGTTCATAAAAATAAGGCCTATCATAATCTTAAATAAGAAAAATAGTTTTTATATTTTTACGACAACCAAAACACGTTGCGTAACTTTTTGCTCGAATTTACCTAATCTGATACCCCGCAAAACACGATTTTCACTTCGCTACAACTTGACAATACCCTTAATCTAACCTATCTCCGTCATCTAAATATATATTCAATATCAAAATGCTTTAATCAACTAATCTAACCAATGCATGTGTGATACTCTAACATGCAACATCAAAAAGCACAAGATCAAAAAATAATATAAATTGAAAGAGTAAGTAGCTTAAAAATACTTACAAAACAAGTCGATTGAAAGCTCAAGGATCAAGACTCGACAGAACCCCCTTTATGTTCCTTTGTAGCCGAAAAACAAACACAACCGAAACCAGTCATTTCTTACTATTATTTACACAAATCCCAATTATACAAAACATAGATCTACTATTTTAACCCAAATCCACCCAAAAATCTTCAAGAAACTAACTCGATTCAAAACTTGAAAAATACTTGATGCATGTCAAAAATTCTTGCTTGGATATGTTTGTTTTAGTGTAAGGATGAATATTTTCTTGTTGGATCGTGTTGCATGTAGCTTGACGACAGGTTTGGGTGATGGTGGTGGTTTTGCCGACGGTGAGGGGAGAAAGAGGCAGAAGAGATGATTTTTTTTGGTAAAAATGTTAAGTGTATGTGTGTGGCTGTATTTATAGGGGAACACTTTGGTCAATTGACACAATCGGTCCTTGACTTTTCAAAAATATGAGAAATAAAGTCCCAAGGGTGTTTGTTTTAGGTTTATAACCGGCCATAATGGGTCAAGTGTTTGGTTTCGTAATATTTTTCTGCCATCAAATTAAATTTGGTTAAAACCTTTAATAACTGCTAGATTACGTAAAAACAAGCTTTCAACACGGTTTCGGTTTAACCGCCTAAGAAGGGTCGTAAAATACTAAAATAAAATAATTAGCTTCTGGAATAAATATATGAGACGTTAAAACTTCTATACCGCATAATTAAATAAAATCTTAAACATGGCTTGCGATATAGCCCAAAAAAATGATTTTTTTGCCGAGACGGCCAAAAATGACAAAAATAAAATAATTATTCCAAACTCACAAATAGAAAATAAATCGTGAAGTATATATATATTTCGTGAAGTATATATATAAACTACTTATAAACTAATTATAGAAACTAACAAACATTTAAATATATTTCGTGAAGTATATATATAATAAATGTACTCTTCGTGTCTTAATGTGTGTGCCTCCAATAGGCTCACATATTTCCGGTCGTACAACATGCGTATCCGACTCACATATTCCAATAGCTCCCACTTGGGAGTTGGAGTACCATACTACATTTATATAGCAATGGAAACGTCTAGCAACACTCTCATCACCATAAACTAGAAATACCTGAGATGTTATTTCAAGAAAAACTCTTAGCGTAATGATTATGTATTACTTGCTATTATCATCATTTTGTCACATAGACCGTTAAACCATAGATATGGATCCAAACTCATTCCATATAGTTTAACCATTTAGTTTCTCGTTATAGAAGTTAATTTAGATCTACCAAATGTAATCAAAAATCGTATTGAATTACACTTTGGATGCGACTACACAATCATGAGATTAATTCTGGAGAGGTGCCAATTGTATCATACTGCAATTAAACAACTGAAGGAACAAATTCTTTATTGACTACAAGTGTTGTGGATGCTGCTTCACATCACTTCGAAGAATAACCTTTATAACTACCATTTTCAGGTAAGCGTTTGACTTATAATCAAAAACTATTCGAGGATACGATGCCATCGTCTCGAAATGGAAAAATTCGATTCGTCCAAAAGTTGTTGCGTTTAGTGTCGTTTACGATAGTGTCCAACGGACGGACGAGAACTGGTCTTCTGACCTCGTTTTGTTTCAAAATGCATTAGCTGAATATCAAACGAGGTACGGACATCCCTTCACAATGGAGGCGTGTTGGAGAATTTTAAAAAATCATCCTGCTTGGACAACAATTGAAGTGCCAACATACCAAGATCGTAATAATTAATTTTAAATTAATGTAATGTTTTTTTTTTGTATTTGAATAATTATGTATTGTTTTTTAATGTAATGTTTATGTATTTGAATAATAATGTAATGTTTTTAATATTTAATGTTTTTTATGTATTCGAATAATAATATAATGTTCTTAAATTTCAAATTTCAAATTTCAAATTTCGAATTCCAACGGCTAGTTTTTTTTATTATAAATACCCCTTTCTATCATTCATTTCCTCCCACACCTTCTCCCACAACTTCTTAAATTCTGCATTCAAAGTTTAAAATCCAACAACTATAGATAAGAAACTGGCCCAAAGCAATCCCCCAACACCCGAGAAACCACCGATGTCTACCATTTCTACAATTCCAACGATCGAGGAAAAACCTGATGAACATGAGATATGTCCATATCTCACTAAGGAAGAGTACCAGCAGTTACTTGTTGATGAAGCAGCTTTCAAAGAACACTTAGAAAAAGAAGCGAAGGAGAAAAAAGAACAAGCAATCTATGACAAAGAATTGGAGGAGTTTCTGAAGGCACAACAAGCTCATGATGAGTTATTCAGATGGAATGTGGGATGAAATCTAATTCAGAATACGAAACAGATTAATTTAGGAACTAGTCGTTTTTAATAATCTAGGAAACTATTTATAATGTTTTTTACTTTTTTATTTTTATGTAATGTTTTTTTAATGAATGAAATTTAAATTTGAAGTTTAAAAAAAATGAAGGTCGCCCCATAGTGACACTAATTGGTTGCCTGTAGGTCGCCGGAGAGAAAAAACTGATGTGGCGCCGGAATAAGTAGGTCGCGACCCATTACGATAGTGGGCGGCCTTAGTATCTCAAAATTCTAGCCAAGTTTGTGGAAACATCTGTTTGTAAAAGATATATATTGAAAATTTCCTTGTCTTTTTCACCAATCTAAATTAATGATTTTATAACACATTAATTATTAACCATAAAGTTTATCAATGATAGTTAATACTTCATCCGAATGCATAGCATGTTTTGTAATTGAAACTTGTTTATGATATAAGATAAATTATATAAATCTTCGTGGATTGTTTTGTAACATGAATTACCATTTACCATCACTAATATCCTTGTTAAATTAAACAACAATATATTAACTAAACTATCTTACTTCAAATCATAATGTTTTAAATCTTAGTAAAAGAAAACGTCAAGTAGGGTATTCATATTTCAAATAAATCAAATCATACCTTATTAGGAAATTATTATATTCTTTTAATTATTTTAAAAAAAAATTAATTAGAAAAGCCAAAATATTTCTAAAATTGGCATACAAATTTTTAATTAGAAAAGCCAAAATATTTCTAAAATTGGCATACAATTGAACCACACGTTTTTAAAAAGATGGAAGAAAGAAAATTAAACATAAAACTATATGTGGCAAAAACATAAAGAAAAAGATTTTAAAAAGGCGGGAGTAACTTTATAAGGATTAGTATCTAATGTGAAAAAAGAAAACTTTCCTGCCAAATTTGTAAATAACAAATTACAGAGTAACAGATAATGTTGTGATGTGAGAGAAATACCTTATATTCCTTATTTGATTCTAAATACTATTGCATCCGACTAATTATAAATAAGGTCTCCAAAATCCTCATCAGTGTTATATAATTATCTGATACATCGATTATCATCACCAACAAATCGAATCATCATGAAACCGATCATCATTGTTGTTCAATCTTAATTCTATGACAAAAAAGAAGAACCCAACATATGAACCAAAAGAGGAATTTCTAAGAACCCTAAACTGAAGAAGATGTATATAAAAGAACGAAGGTAGTGTTTTCTTCATCCCACGAACTTTAATTCTCATCAGATTCAGTGTTACACACTACAGGAAAATCACTATTTTCAACTCTTCATATGTTCATCTTTTGTGTTAAAGATTCTATTTAGTCACTTTGAACCCACTTTAGTCTTGATAAGTTATTAGTTTTTAATGAACACCATTTGACGTTCTTAGTTTTTAAGATGACCTATGTGGAAAAGTTGTGACTTTGATGATGTCTATAGTTTGATTTGTTAGTTCAGCTATGTTTTTAGTAATATATATTTGATACTACCTCCGTCCTACATTAAGTGTCTACTTGGACTTTTTCAAAGTCTTTTTTCTTAAACTTGTACATTATTGATTTCTTCTTTTGTTATATGATACTTTGATGAAGATATATGTTTGGATAGATGTTTTGAATATATTTTTCGTTGGTAGAATTTTGTTTATATTATATAACACAAAACAAAAATATTTTGGTCAAAAGATACTTGAGGAAAAAAGACTTAAAAGATTCCATTGGTGGACATTATATATGGGACGGAGGAGGAGTAAAATATAACAGGACTTTTTAGTTGGTAATGGAATGTAGATTATTGTTTGTATCGTTTGAAAAAAGGTCTAGTGTTTCATTGTTAAGTTACAAATGTTATATGTTACTAATGAGATAGGTAGTGCTTACCGAGGCAACGGGTTAACCTAGCATCAATGACAAGGACAAAAAGGAAGTTACATGGTTGTCAATAAAATGCACGTTTTTTAGGCAGTTCTTCTCTACAAATGATTGCTTCTGCTGTTGACAGCAATGAAGCTCAAGTGTGGTCTCAGTATATTCACACTTACTATTGGTGGAAAGAATGGAGAGCATAAATAGGTATGTCACATTTCTTATAAAGTTTCATGTTGTCGAAATCATAATATCTTACAATCTGATTATGTTTGTAATGGAAAATTTTATTATCTAATTGTGATGTTGTTTGATTCGTTTTTACAATGCTATAGAAATTGTACACGTTTTATTTACGCTCCTTGTGTTATATATGTTTTTTCGAATAGTTCGACTTAGAAGTGGCAAAGTTTACGCTTGGGTCCAGTTGTGTAACAGGCCAATACAGGCTTTAATAAGAACAAGCAAAGGTTTCCGCGCGTTGTTGCGGGCGTTAATTTTTCGCGCGTTGTTGCGGGGCGTTAATTTTTTTTTTTAAATTTCATTTTGTGCGGGTTTATTTTTCCGGTCTCATGTTTAATAGTTTTTTTTTTCTTATATGGGCTTATGTGTTGGGTCTCGTGTGTTGGGCCACATGTTTAAAGATTTTTTTTAAGCTATATGTGCGGGGCATTTTTTTTCTTATTGTATTTTGTGCGGGTTTATTTTTTTGGTCTCATGTTTAATAGTGCGGGTTTTTTTTCAATATCATGTTTAACAATTTGTTTTTTCCTTATATGAGTTTATGCCCTGCGCGTTATTGCGGAGCGTTAAGATTTTATTTTATTTTTATTCTTTTTTTCATTTTTTTTTTCCGAATTTATTTTTTGGGTCTCATGTTTAATAGTTTGTTGTTTTTTATATGGGCTTATGTGTTGTGTCTCATTTTTAAAATTATTAGGTCTTGAAAATGCTTATGCGGGTATTTTTTTTATATGAGTAAATCGGTACGTTTGTGACCAAAAAAAAATTCCATATTTTTGTGTGGACAAATTTTTTTTGAAAAAAAAGGGCCGGCTCAAAGTTGCGGCTCAAAAAATTGGGCCAAAATGGGAGCCCAAAGGGCCGAACACTGTAGCTACAGTGCTTTAGAGGAATAGTGGTGTTTCACTCTTATGTGGCACTATTCATTTGAGATCTCAAATGAGTATATTAGTAATTTTTTTAATATAATTTTATGGGAACGTGGGCTTTAAATGAGAATCGCGCGTTACTGCAGGGCGTTTTTTTATTGTACTTTGTGCGGGTTTATTTTTTCGGTCTCATGTTTAATAGTGCGGTTTTTGTGTTAAAATTTTATATTTATTTTTTTCTATTTTTTATTTGTGCAGGTTTATTTTTTCGGTCTCATGTTTGATAGTTTGTTTTTTTTATATGGGCTTATGTGTTGGGCCTTATGTCGCGGGTATTTTTTATCTGAATTGCGGGTTTATTTTTGTGTTAAAATTTTATTTTTATTTTTATTTATTTTTTTATTTGTGCGGGTTTATTTTTTCGGTATCATGTTTAATAGTTTGTTATTTTTATATGGGCTTATGTGTTGGTCCTCATGTTGTGGGTATTTTTTTATCTGAATAAGTCAACACTTTTGTAATTTTTTTTCTATTTTGTGCTCAGCGGTTTTTTTACATTGCCTGAAAAAAAAAGAGGCTAAATGGGCCGGCCCAAGTTGGGAGCCCAACAAAAATAGTATCCAGCCCACTGTCAAAACGACAGTGTATCAGCTCGGTAATAAGTATATTGTAATGGGTCCTATTTACATGTTAAACAGTCAGAGTAAATAATTATAGTATTTTTTTCGTCTTTTTTTTTTCTTGATTGGCTATTTTTAAGGGCTGGTTGTATTGAATATCCCAATAATGTGTTATGTTTTCACGTATCTGTCCTTGCGTCTGGTGAGGATGACATCGACTATGAAAACTATTTCGCTTAAAAAAATGAGAGGTTTTTTCGTGTTGTTTTGTTTTATCTTCACTCTTCATAGCTTATTGTTCCAAAAGTTGTTGTTTATATTTGTTGGACCCGGAAAATTCAGGACATGAGGTGATGTAAGAGCTTGGATATGTGTAACATCATTTAAATTTGGACATAATAAAGTAAAAGAAACGCAACTACCTGTGATTATTTTTGAGAAACTTTGTACATTAGTGTATATGTTGAAAGAGTTTGAGATGTAACGTATTGGTTAAATTTGAATTTTGATGAGATGTTTACATTTTTTAAAATCACATGTGCTAAAGATACAAGATGTGTAATTCAGTCTATATGGAATACGATAATAATAACGTTTACTATGTATATATAAGAATAGAAGAACGAAATAATAGTGTGGATGAGTGACTAAAAAGACATAAAACTACCAAATTTTATTGATATTGGTCAAAAAATCAATAAAAATAAAAACCTCAACAACCAGTGTATTACATGGGTTTTAAACTAATTCGGAAAAAAAACAAACTATTACTAATATACACATTAGGCGTCAAATCCACTGTCGTTTTGACAGGGGGTCACCTGCTACAGTAACGGGCTCCCATTTTGGGCCAGCCCGATTTTAGTTTTTTTTTTAAATTATTTTGTTTTTGTTTTTTTTTTTTTAAAAATTTGTATGCACAAAGTAGGAGGGAAAAAAAATATTACAAAAGTTCTGATTTATTCAGATAAAAAAAATACCCGCGGAAACATCTTCGATACCTAATAACTTTAAAATAATCGATATGGTCACAAACGTACAATCCATTATATTAAAAAAAAACCATATAGCAAAAAAGAAACAACAATTTAAACATGAGGCCAACACATAAGCCATATAAAAAAAATTATTACTAAAAATATAGACATTTGTCGACAAACTAGCCTAAAATTCGTATAAAATGTGGCCCAAAATCTGGCCCAAAGTAAAAAAAAAAAAAAAAACTAGCCCAAAATTAGCCTGAAATCTAGCCCAAAGTAAAAAAATAAATACAAAACGGTCCCTTAACTTTTAACTATTTACGATTTTCTTACACAAAAAATCCCGTAAAAAAATTAACAAAAAAAACACGTCAAGTTTTTATTGTTCACAACTTTTTTACATTCATCGGCCCAAATAAAAAGATATCGAACCGTCCCAAAAAAAGAAAATATTCGGGAAAAAATTAACCCATCCCAACGCAAAATTTTTTTCCCTAATCATACAAAAAAAGGAAATATCCGGGAAATAATTAGCCAAAAAAAAACCCAAAAATAGCCTAAAATCTGGCCCAAAGTAAAAAAAAATACAAAACGGACCCTCACCTTTTAACTATTTACGATTTTCTTACACAAAAATTCCCGTAAAAAATTTACAAAACCGTCTCAAAAAAAGGAAAATATTCGGGAAAATATTAGCCCGTCCCAACGCAAATTTTTTTTCCCCGAATCATACAAAAAAAGAAAATATTAAAATTTAGCCCCGCATAACGCATCGGCAAAAAAAAACCCCCCGAAACGTAAAAAAAAATTAGCCCCGCCGCAACGCGCGGGTTCATTTGCTTGTTTCAAAAACAAAACTGTAAATAATACTTCCTATATGAGATTTTATCCACCATTCATATACTTCTATCTAAACAATATCACAAATTTTTTTATAATATTTTTTGAGAAATACTACATCCACATAAGTTTTATAAAAGAAAATCCACAAAATGATGTGTAAGTTGATTTGTGGATGCATATATATAAAAAGAATAAAAAGGATGAGAGATACTACCAATAGTTTTCATGACACATCATTGTGTGGATTTATCTTTGTAAATCTTATGCGAATGTAGCAATTCTCATATTTTTTTATGCATCTTAATTTGGTTTTGTTTTGCATCTTTTCTTGTTTTCGAGAAGCAACTAATTTTAATTAGATGCATGAATGTATATGATATTTTATTGCTTCATTTGTCTTTATAAAAGAAGATGGATAATAATACTAAACTAAATTTGATTCAAGTAAAAAAAAAAGTTAAAACCCCGTGCGTGCACGGGATTTATAACTAGTTCTTCAAATAAATAAAAAATAGTACGTTATGATATTTTACACCACATATTCCTATTGACGACAAATGATATTTCAAATGTTTTATCATACTTAAAGCTCCTTTGAATCAAATGAAAGTAACTTCAAGATTTTGAAAGAAAAAGAGATGAACTATTGTGAAAAACGTGTTTTTGTGGAAAATAAGTGCATGTATGAGTCATACTACTGATATTGTTTCGGATGGAAGAACATGATATGACCTAATCTCTTCTTTTGAGGATATGAATGGAATAGTTATGGCAATGATCCTCTAGTTTCTTGGAAGGTTCCCCTCCCATGAAACTTTTGCATAATAGCTTTTTTAAAGAACAATTTTTTACTCACTACATCTCATATTAAATGTCTATTGTGACTTTTTTAAGTCTTTTTTTTTACTTTGATTTAAATATTTTTGTTTGTGTTACGCAATATTTGATATAATATATATGAATGGATTGGGTTTTAAATGTATTTTTCATTAGTATAATTTTCATCAAGTATTACATAACACAAACAAATTTATTTAAGGTCAAAGTTGAACAAGAAAGACTTTAAAAGTCAAAACTGGACATTTAATATGCAGCGGAAGGAGTAATTTCTAAATTATTAGGGTTCGTTTGGTAGGATGTAATGAAATATTAAATGAATAGAATAAGCGACGTAATGGAATAGATGATGTAATGTAATAATTCATTACCCTTATTAATAATGTTTGGTTGGTATGATAGGACGTAATGCAATGGATAAGAAAAAGACTAAAATGTTCATAATTAATAAGAAGTGTATTTAATGGGGTTAGTTAATGGTGGACTTTTATGTAATTTTGATTACGTTAGGGACGTAATGAGAAAAATGAGGGGGGCCCTATGAAATGAAAAGGTTAGTTTTTTATGTAATGAGTCATTTATTGTAATGAAGCATTACATTGTATAATTGTAAACAAACAAGATTTTTCATTTTATCGTAATAACCGTTTCCATTCCAACTTTCATTACATCATACCAAACACTACCTAATTATTTAATTAGGTTAATTTTGTTTTTGATAAGGAGAATGCATATAGTCTCGAGTTTACATTATAATTAGGAGCATGCATACAGTCGATATTGTTATTCGGGTTATCCGGTCTCGGATAAGGAATAGTTATGATGGGTTATTTGGGTTTTGTAAAATAAAGAACTTACTTAAATTCGAGCCTACTAAGAGTTTCGGTAATTTGTGTTATAGGGATAAAATTAAGGTCAGTCAAGTTGGTCGGGTTTAAATATTCTAGAGACCCCTATTTCTAGTATAGTACTTCATCCGTCCCATAATTATAGTCCACGTTTCTTTTTTTGTTTGTCCCAAATTAATTGTCCACGTTCAAAAATAGATAGGAAATTTATGTTAAGTTTACCATATCGCCCTCACTTGATGTAATTATTACACACTTTAAAGAAGTTAGAAATTAATTGGTTAATGGTAAAACAATCATTGTGCAAAAAGTAAGAGAGAGAAAGCTGTAAAGATAATGTTTTTCTTAAACTACGTGTTTTTTGTCGGTGGACTATAATTATGGACGGAGGGAGTAGTATCTAAGCTTATATAGTTTTTCGACTAGGTAGTAGCATTTAAAAATATTTGCTAGCTAGCATTTATGAAAGTCTTCATTACACAATTTTGAATTTGATAGGTACATATGGTTTTAATGAAGAGGAATTGCATATATATCACTCTAAAAGTTTAAAATTGCATATATATATTTAATTAACTCAAACTTATAATTGCATATATATCCTTTTAAAAACTCAAAAATTGCATATATATCCAACTTAAACTTAAAATTGCATATATATCTTTGTTAAACCTTAAATATGTTATATATATATATATATATAGGAATGGGTTCTAGAGAAAACCATATATTTGTAGAAAACTTGGAAAACAAAACAACAAGGTAGCTTTTGCAAACATATCAAAATAGAGGGATCATAATTGCCAAACTTAATTTTTCGTACGATTCATTTACCAAAAACAAATATACACACACACAAAATCCGATCAAAACACACACACACAAACCCGATCAGATCTACACACACAAACCCGATCAAAACACACACACAAACATG
>BQNB010118206.1:0-21034 GCA_026074375.1 Tanacetum coccineum | reverse complement strand
GTTATCGTTGTACATTAGATGTTCACCGGATGAGTCAATATGTTATCGTTGTACATTAGATGTTCAACGGATGAGTCGATATGTTATCGTTACACATTAGATGTTTAACGGATGAGTCGATATGTTATCGTTGTACATTAGATGTTCAACGGATGAGTCGATATGTTGTCGTTGTACATTAGATGTTCAACGGATGAGTCGATAAGTTATCGTTGTACATTAGATGTTCAACGGATGAGTCGATATGTTATCGTTGTACATTAGATGTTCAACGGATGAGTCGATATGTTATCGTTGTACATTAGATGTTTAACGGATGACTCGATATGTTATCGTTGTACATTAGATGTTCAATGGATGAGTCGATATGTTATCATTATACATTAGATGTTCAACGGATGACTCAATATGTTGTCGTTATACATTAGATGTTCAACAGATAAATCGATATGTTATCGTTATACAATAGATGTTCAACAGATGAGTCGATATGTTGTCGTTGTACATTAGATGTTCAACGAATAACTCGATATGTAATCGTTGTACATTAGATGTTCAATGGATGACTCGATATGTAATCGTTGTACATTAGATGTTGAATGGATGAGTCGATATATTGTCGTTGTAAATTAGATGTTCAATGGATGATTCGATATGTAATCGTTGTACATTAGATGCTCAATTGATGACTCGATATGTAATCGTTGTACATTAGATGTTCAATGGATGAGTCGATATGTTGTCGTTGTACATTAGATGTTTAATGGATGAGTCGATATGTTATCGTTATACATTAGATGTTCAACGGATGAGTTGATATGTTATCGTTGTATAATAGATGTCGATATGTTCTCATTGTATATTAGATGTTCAACAGACAAGTCGATATGTTGTCGTTGTACATTAGATGTTCAACAGATGAGTTGATATGTTATCATTGTACATTAGATGTTCAACGAATAATTCGATATGTTATCGTTGTATATTAGATGTTCAACGGATGAGTTTATATGTTATCGTTGTACATTAGATGTTTAACGGATGAGTCGATATGTTATCGTTGTACATTAGATGTTCAACGGATGAGTCGATATGTTATCGTTGTACATTAGATGTTTAATGGATGAGTCGATATCATATCGTTGTACATTAGATGTTCAATGAATGTGTAGATATGTTGTCGTTGTACATTAGATGTTCAACAGATAAGTCGATATGTAATCGTTGTACATTAGATGTTCAACGGATGAGTCAATATGTTATGGTTGTACATTAGATGTTCAACGTATGACTCGATATGTTATCGTTGTACATTAGATGATTAACGGATGAGTTGATATGTTATCGTTGTACATTTGATGTTCAACGGATGAGCCGATATGTTATCGTTGTACATTTGATGTTCAACGGATGAGTCGATATGTTATCATTATACATTAGATGTTCAACATATGAGTCGATATGTTATCGTTGTACATTAGATGTTCAACGGATGAGTTGATATGTTGTCGTTGTACATTAGATGTTCAACGGATGAATCGATATGTTATCGTTATACAATAGATGTTTAACAGATGAGTCGATATGTTGTCGTTGTACATTAGATGTTCAACGGATGACTCGATATGTAATCGTTGTACATTAGATGTTTAATGGATGACTCGATATGTAATCCTTGTACATTAGATGTTTAACGGATGAGTCGATATGTTGTCGTTGTACATTAGATGTTCAACGAATGAGTCAATATGTTATCGTTGTACATTAGATGTTCAACGGATGAGTCGATATGTTATCGTTGTATAGTAGATGTCCAATGGATGAGTCGATATGTTCTCATTGTACATTAGATGTTCAATAGACGAGTCGATATGTTGTCATTGTACATTAGATGTTCAACGGATGAGTTGATATGTTGTCATTGTATATTAGATGTTTAACGAATAAGTCGATATGTTATTGTTGTACATTAGATGTTCAACGGATGATTTTATATGTTATCATTGTACAATAGATGTTCAACGGATGACTCGATATGTTATTGTTATACAATAAATGTTCAACAGATTAGTCGATATATTATCGTTGTTCATTAGAAGTCTAACGGATGAGTTGATATGTTATCGTTGTACATTGAATGTTCAACGAATGAGACGATATGCTATCGTTGTACATTAGATGATCAACGGATGAGTCGATATGTTATCATTATACATTAGATGTTCAACGGATGAGTCGATATGTTATCGTTGTACATTAGATGTTCAATGGATGAGTCAATATGTTATCGTTGTACATTAGATGTCCAACGGATGAGTCGATATGTTATCGTTGTACATTAGATGTTCAACAGATGAGTCTATATGTTATCGTTATACATTAGATGTTTAACGGATGAGTCGATATGTTATCGTTGTACATTAGATGTTCAACGAATGAGTCGATATGTTATCGTTGTACATTAGATATTCAACGGATGAGTCGATATGTTATGGTTGTACATTAGATGTTTAACGTATGACTCGATATGTTATCGTTGTACATTAGATGATTAACTGATGAGTCAATATGTTATCGTTGTATATTTGATGTTCAACGGATGAGCCGATATGTTATTGTTGTACATTTGATGTTCAATGGATGAGTCGATATGTTATCGTTATACATTAGATGTTCAACATATGAGTCGATATGTTATCGTTGTACATTAGATGTTCAACGGATGAGTCGATATGTTGTCGTTGTACATTAGATGTTCAACGGATAAATCTATAATTTATCATTGTACATTAGATGTTCAATGGATGACTCGATATGTAATCATTGTACATTAGATGTTCAATGGATGACTCGATATGTAATCGTTGTACATTAGATGTTCAACGGATGACTCGATATGTAATCGTTGTACATTAGATGTTCAACGGATGACTCGATATGTAATCGTTGTACATTAGATGTTTAACGGATGAGTTGATATATTATCGTTGTACACTAGATGTTCAACGGATAACATGATATGTTATCGTTCTACATTATATGTTTAACGGATGAGTTGATATTTTATCGTTGTACATTAGATGTTCAACGGATGAGTCGATATGTTATGATTGTACATTAGATGTTCAACGGATGAGTTAATAAGTTATCGTTGTACATTAGATGTTCATCGGATGAGTCGATATGTTATCGTTGTACATTAGATGTTCAACGAATGAGACGATATGTTATCGTTGTAGATTAGATGTTCATCAGATGAGTCCATATGTTATCGTTGTACATTAGATGTTTAACGGATGAGTCGATATGTTGTCGTTGTACATTAGATGTCCAACGGATGAGTCAATATGCTATCGTTATACATTAGATGTTTAACGGATGAGTTGATATGTTGTCGTTATACATTAGATGCTCAACGGATGAGTCGATATGCTATCGTTGTACATTAGATGTTTAACGGATGAGTCGATATGTTATCGTTGTACATTAGATGTTCAACGGATGAGTCGATATGCTATCGTTGTACATTAGATGTCCAACGGATGAGTCGATATGTTATCATTGTACATTAGATGTTCAATGGATGAGTCGATATGTTATCGTTGTACATTAGATGTTCAACGGATGAGTCGATATGTTGTCGTTGTACATTCGATGTTTAACGGATGAGTCGATATGTTGTCAGTCTACATTAGATGTCCAACGGATGAGTCGATATGCCATCGTTGTACATTAGATGTTTAACGGATGAGTCGATATGTTGTCGTTGTACATTAGATGTTCAACGGATGAGTCGATATGCTATCGTTGTACATTTGATGTTTAACGGATGAGTCGATATGCTATCGTTGTACATTAGATGTTTAACGGATGAGTCGATATGTTGTCGTTGTACATTAGATGTTTAACGGATGAGTCGATATATTGTCGTTGTACATTAGATGTCCAACGGATGAGTCGATATGTTATCGTTGTACATTAGATGTTCAACGGATGAGTCGATATGTTATCGTTGTACATTAGATGTTCAACGGATGAGTCGATATGTTGTCGTTGTACATTAGATGTCTAACGGATGAGTCGATATGTTATCGTTGTACATTAGATGTTCAACGGATGAGTCGATATGTTATCGTTGTACATTAGATGTTCAACGGATGAGTCGATATGTTGTCGTTGTACATTAGATGTCTAACGGATGAGTCGATATGTTATCGTTGTACATTAGATGTTCAACGGATGAGTCGATATGTTATCGTTGTACATTAGATGTTCAACGGATGAGTCGATATGTTATCGTTGTACATTAGATCTCCCGCCAATTCCTCCTGTAGCCCTATACTCCCGCCAAATTCTCCTGCTAAAAAATCCCTCCAAATACTCCCGCCAAATACTCCCGCCAAATTCTCCCTCCAAAAAACTGTTTTTTTTACCATAAAAGCAGATATTATCCTCACAATCACCCACAGATCACACACATTCTTACCATCACAACCACAAACATATCACACTGCTATTATGGTGAAGATGGTGCCATATGAAGCTTTTGCGTGTCCTTGTGGATCCGGAGATGTAGTTCTGCGAGAGTCGTATAAACCTAAAACCCGTGGTAAACTATACTATGCATGTCCACGATCAAAGGTGAACAATCACATGCTTTTTTTGTGTAATATATAAATAATGTGGTTAGTTGTAAAAACTTATTAGCTATACTCTTTAACAGCCTCTCGAAGACACTTTCGGATGTAATTTTTTTTTATGGAAAGAGGAACGAGTCCGTCTCCTGGTTGGTTCTCCTGGAGCTTCAACGACTCCAATTCATTCTCCAGGATCTTCATCGACTCCAATTTATTCTCCAGGAGCTTCAACGACTCCAATTTATTCTCCAGGATCATCATCGACTCTAATTTATTCTCCAGGAGCTTTAAGAAATGCAGAGTGCTCAAACTGCAAGCACTTGCTTGATAAGATAACGGTACTCGAGGCAATGTTAGAAATGTATAAGAATCCGGAACAACACACACTTAATTCAGCTGCACTACTTCACGAAGTTTACAATGACATGGGAAAACTTGATTTGGAGTAGTTTGTCATTTGGAATGTAATTCGTATGCTTTAAGTGTCTGTTTGTAAGTCTCGTATGATTATCAGTCTAATATGTTTAAGTGTCTGTTTGTAACTCACGTATGATTATCGGTCTTAGACCTCGCTTGTGTTACTACAAGTGGTATGTATAATATTTAAGTAAATAAATGTTTGTTTTGGTGTTACTTGACGAATGTGCATCTTAAAAAAGTATACAGTATATCATGTTCAACTATAGAAGGGTAGTGCATATCCTGACCGAACCGAGAAAACGGAGTGTTTTTCTTATATAGTTATTATTTATCAAATATATAATAATTATTTTATAAATAATATTATATAATTATAAAATATATTCTATAAATAATACTGATTTAAAAACTGTTTATTTTTTTAGTAAAACGTTTCTCGGGCGACATGTCGCCAGGGAAAGGTTTTATTAAAAAATATATACATTTTATATATATTAAAAACTGTGTAATTTATTATTAAAAACATTCCCGGGCGACATGTCGCCCGGGAAATTTTAAAACACTTTAATTAACACTAATCACAACCCTTAAACATTCAAGTGAATTAATTTTTTTAATAAAAACTTTCCCGGGCGACATGTCGCCCGAGAAAGATGAGCGGGAAAAATTGCCGCCAAGATTTTCGTTGATGTTTTGGTCAAATTTTATACCAACTTATTCCGGGCGACATGTCGCCCAGGAAAACTTCTTCGAACTTTGACTAAAAAGTCTATCAAAATTTGTGCCACGTCGGACAGACTTTTGTCATTTAGTAGGTTTTTCCGGGCGACAAATGTCGCTCGGGAAAACTTCGTCACTTGTTCTACTTTTTCTTGTAGTGTAAGGACGCAATCTCGTATTAATATAAATAGAGAATGTTGTAAGGAGTAAATGTTATCGCTTTTATTGTTGTTGTTATAATAGGCATTTACTCCTTTGTCGAACTTACAACGTAGACCTCTGATCCTATCAGCTGGCTATATAAGTTCGCTTGTAAACTTGATACTCTATCAAGTTTACTTGTTCAAAGGGTGATCATACATTGTCATTCAACTTGTGCGATCTATAGCACATTGTAATACTTTGATTCTTAATCAATAAAGCGCCACACGATTGAAAAGTTATTACTTGGGTTATTTACATTAGATAAATGCTATATTGCATATAGACGTGTTAATTGGGACTTTCATACTTTTTAGACATGTTTCGCCAGTAGTATACTCTAGAACTTTATATGTTAATTTGATGACCCATAATTTATTTTGCCTTATTATCTAGTCTAAACGTGCTATTAAGATTGGTTTGCGAGACTATATAATATTGTACAAGTATCATGTCTAATTATCTAGCTAATTGAATCCTGGCCAAGAGAAAAGGAATTTTCATGATAATGGCTTCTTCAACTCCAAAAGCAAGGTATTATGACAATGTTAGTCTTTCTAAAAAATGTTCATAATGATTTTTTATGTTCTTAACTGATGTAGCTAGTAAATCTTTTTAGGTTTTCCGATATAAATATCATATATTACATCCTTTGGACACATTGCATTTTATGTTATAAGAAGCTTGATGAACATCAATTAAATGATACATTCTGGCAAAGTACATAAAGATGTCATGTTACTATTTATAGAAACTAGTTGAATCATGAAGTCATGGCAACCTTTAGTTTAATACTACAAACTTTAGCTTAAGAAACAATAATGTCTTTCAATCATCTGCTAATTTACCATGTTGAATAAAATTTGTTCTAGATTGAAAAATAAGGTAGCAATTGTCACCGGTGGAGCTCAAGGCATCGGAGAATGTATTGTGAGGTTTTTCGTAAAACATGGTGCGAAAGTGGTCATCGCTGATGTCAATGATGACTTGGGAGAATTGGTATGCCAGAGACTTAGGCTCCGAGTTTGCTTCTTTTGTTCATTGTCATGTAACCATTGAGTCAGATATAGAAAATGTCATCAACACCACAATAGCTAAGCATGGACAACTAGATATCATGGTTAACAACGCAGGGACTATTGATGAGCCAAAACTAAGTATATCTTAGATAATGAAAAGTCAGGCTTTGAGCGTGTGGTAAGCATCGATCTAGGTGGAGTTTTCTTAGGAACAAAACACGCGGCACGTGTGATGATCCCTAAATGTAGTGGGAGTATCATCACGACTGCAAGTATAGCTCAGTCATAGGAGGGGTTGGATCTCATGCATACACAAGCTCAAAGCATTGTGTGGTGGGATTAGCAAAGAACGCGGCCGCAGAGCTAGGTACAATCATTCATGTTAAATTGTGTGTGTCCTTGTTTGTACCAACAAAAAGGCCTTTAAATCACAAACAAGGATGACACGTCATTTTTTACTTAAACCTTAAAGGAAGACACTCGACCATAAGAAATTGCAAATGCGGCTCATTTCTAGCAAAGTGACGAATCTGGGTATGGTAAGAAGGTATATAATCAGAAACGTCTATATATCAATAAGGCTATACAAAAGCGTCTATGAATGCATGTTGATCTTCGAACGTCATCATACACCTCTTCATCATACCATACGATCATACTCATTGTTCACTTTCGACGCTCATATAAACTCTCCCATCATCAGCATCAACATACAAGACAAAGGGGTAGTTTGGTTGTGGGGGTTTTGTTGGTTTTAGAATATAGACATTTATAAACTAATGGTTGGTTCATTTAGTCATAATGATAACAGTTTTAGCCCAAATCTCCAAACCTCATTTACTTGGTACCTTTTATGAAATCCAACAGTAAAAGCATCATTTTTTATTGCATTAATTATTTCAGCCACATGTTTTTTCATTTTTTTTATCTTTCTTCTTTTTTATTTAATAATTATAACTTTTTAAATTTAAAACAATAATTTATATATCTTATAATATATTTGTAAATAAACTCAGAAAATTTTACACACTTTTTATAATTGTGTAAAAGTTAATGATAAAATTAATTTTTTTGTAGTGTTTGTCGTCGTACAATTTTGGTATGCTTTCTTGGTTTTATAACTTTCAAAATTTGACCCAAGGAAGTTACTTATAAGGGGTTTTTTTATTATTGAGATCTTATAACGTAACCATAAGATATAAACTTGTCATAAGTCTTGCTAAAGTTCTTAGTTGTGATCCAAGAACCTGGTTTTAAACCATATTTATCAACAATTTATCATAATTCATTCTCTCATTAAAATATTATTTTGTTATTGTGCAATTGCTTGTATATGTTAGTTGATGCATACACTGGACGTGATTATGTCTATGGGTGATCATGCAAGTGATATGAATATTAAAGGGTATTGTGCATACTTATGTTGCTGCTCTTTAATGTTTCTTGGGACGACATATATGGAAGTTAGCCACAAAGGCTATTTGGAAGACGCTGCTCAAAGAAATAGCATGGACTTGCCTATTATACGCCTCTTGCTTAATATTTTATGATTTAACACATTCTTATGTTAACCATTGATGAGATGTTTTTCAAGAGCTTTTGTTTCCATTTCGATGGATTGATTTAGAAAGTTGTTTTTGCTTCTTTCTTTGTTAGTAATAAGAATGGTTATGTCATTCTTATTTAGTGATTTTCGTTAGTTAAATGATGTTGAGAGTGTATCAACAATTTATTATCTAAAACAAATGATCGAGTTACGTCAATGTTAAACATCCATTACCTTTATATATTGCTACGTCAAATCACGAACCTAGTGTTATCCTAGGTCAATACTCAAAATAATGGTGTGGAAGGTGTTCGTCCCTCGTCATTCAGGAGAAACAGGTAGCTAATTGATATTTATTCTTTCTCAAATGTTTTATTGTTTGTAGTCAATAATTTAATGACAACAACGTTCTGTGTAATTTAGATTTAAATTTTGCTTTGAGAATTAGAAGTATGTCCAAAAATATAGTTGAGTAATCGTGTCTTACTACACATAACACTATACATTTGCCATTGTCCCCCACACAAATCCGGGTATCCCGGGCGACTTGTCGTGGGGATAGTTTCCGTCCCGCAGGTGGTCGCCCGAGATAGGTCGAGCGAAAAGCCGAAGGGGAATACTTCCCGGCGACTTACCCGGGAAGCGACAATCGTGGGGCCCACACAAGTTTCAGTCAACATAAGTTGCCACGTGGAAGTTCCCGGCGACATGTCCCGGGATACTAAATTTATAAATTGAATAATTAATATTGAAGCTTGATTATTAGTTAATTAAAATTACTAGATATCCCGGCGACATGGCGCCCGGATAACATGAAATAAATTGGCCTATCAAAGGAGCAATATTTTTGTCGTTTAAGTGGTACCATCCCGGCGACATGTGCCCGGGATAGTTTCTTAATATTTTTTCCCAAGTTTCCTCCCGGGCGACATGTAGCCCGGATAGTTTTTTAATATTTTCCCCCCTATTTTCCTGGGTGACATGTAGCCCGGGAAACCCTTTAATAAAATTTTTGTTTAACTAATACCGGGCGACATGTCGCCCGGGATAAGTCTGCATTTTTTTTGGTACTACAAACTACTGGGCGTGCACAAAAGGCTATTTCTAGGATTTTTTCGATAAATTTTCCGTAAAAAGGTACCAATACTCAAACCTGTATAAACCAATATATTAGCTTACTAACCAAATACATTACAACATCTACCATAACACATACGAGCTAAACGCATTGATATAATATAGCTAAATAATGTTTCTAAATTCGAATTAACAAACAATATGTGTCTTCAAATAACGGGTGACGAAGCCACCAACTTGCATTATCCGCAAGAATACAAGTCTATAATTCACCAAGAAACAATCTCAAACGTACGGGAAATCCAATAGTCACATAAGGTCGCCAAGATAACAAGTTCCAAAACACACGTTCTTTAAGACAACAAAAAGCATATTTACCCAACATCTCCTAACTATCGTCCTCATCCTCCCCGTCCTCGCCGTCGTCCTCATCATCTCCCTGCTCATCATCCTCGCGCCCGCCACTCCCGCTGCCACCACCTATCTTAGGTTGTGACTCAAGTTGAGTTAGCATATGGGAAAACTTGTCGTCACTCCTAAATAACTTCATGAACATGTTCACCTGACGCGTTAGCACCTTTTCTCTCTTTTTGAGCTTAACGACATCAGAGGAGTGCGTGCATGGAGGCGGAGGTGGAATGACCGTGCCCTGTCCTGGCAAAACCCTACCAACACAGAATGTGCCCCCGCTGCTTACCCTCAAAGCGAATCGATGGCCAGACTCATCCTCATTATAGGGCACACTCACCGTTCGCGGTGTTGAGCCTAGACCCTGTAGCCTCAGCATCTCCTCCTATGGTAATCACAACAAAACACAAATAGTTTAATAATAATAGTCGGGTTATCTACTTTATTTCTCCGACAAATCATTAAAGTGTGTGTTTTGAAAACAATACTTACATATAAGCTTGTCCTCAGGTTCAAGAATACGCCGTAACAGTATGTGGTCAAGAAGAAGGTTTGATCAGCGACGGTACGCTCTGTACTGAGCTCCTCCATCTGCACATACATTCTTATAAGGATGAAACAATTAAAAATGATAAATCACACCACACCAAAGCATGAATTATATATAATAAAATATTTATGATGTTTTATTACATGCATATCGCGAAGGGCGCAATAGACCGGATCCTTGTCGGGGCAATACGACCTGTACGAAATTTTTGTCCGTTTTGTTTATTTGGTCGCCCCGGCCACGGTTTCTTGAGATCATTCCAAACGCAATAGTGCGCATCCCAATTGACCTCGGAAGTGTGCGAAGGAACGGTAAATATATTATCGCTCCATGTGTAAGTCCCGTCCGAGTCAGGAATCTTATGCCTTTTTCCTTAAGAGCACTTCTTGCCATTGTTATCTTGTAATGCGCTGGATGCCGAATAAATAGGGGCCACGATCGGATTCCATGTAGGGACGCATTCAAACTGGTCTGCATTCATATACAACAAAAAACAAGTTAGAGATATAATTATATATTAATCTAAATTTGTTTATTTTATTTATATTGATATAAATAATAAATGAAGTTAATAAATATCACAATTAAAACTTAAATGAAACACAATAATGAAATAAACATAAAGGATAATGAAATAACTTACCCCCATCCGACCAATGACCCCACCTTCTACTCCGACACACCTTGACCCAGGAAGGTATTGCAAACGCAACTCCCGAACAGCTCCCAAGGTAGTTGTTTCCCAATGAGTCCATGCTCACCGAGAGCGTCAGGGTCTGCTCTGTCGCCAAACTCAAAACCGATGGAGACTGGGGCCACTTTTTTTTTGTGATTGGCCTTTGAATAACCAGGTTCCGGGTCCTCCGGCGGTATGCTCCTGCCCGCTCATCGGCCACCCCTAATTGGGTTTTCGGGAGCCCTTACCTACAAATTCAAGTGAGTGATAAAGTCATAAAATTGCAAGGCAAGCAACGTCAATGTTTCAAGTTTTATGCTTGATTACAATAATCTAGAAATTCTTACCTCGGTTGCCCAAGCAACCCCCACAACCAGTGGGTATGTGGTGTGAAGGGGGATGATCATCACCGCCACCGTCACCACCATGACCCCGTGCAACATCCGCTGACATCTGTACAAGTAGCATTAGGATAACATATAGAAATTTGGTGAAAAAAAAAATAATAAAAGCAGGCACACATCCACAGAATATACTCATTAAAACTATCCACGACGCAGTTTCATTCTTTGCATTCAAAATTGATAATGTCTTTTACAAGTTACAACTAAAGGCAATCTCTTCCCGCTTTACTAGAATAAAACTACATTTACCCTTCATCCATTTATCAAGTTGACGAGTCCTTAATCATCAGAACTGCTAAATCATGTGGAAATGGGGTCTTCCTCATCAATATATCATCGTCTTCAATCAACAACATTTAATGATATCTGGTGGGCGTCATACATTTATTATTGACCATCTATTGGCATGGCCGAATTTTCCTAGTCATTCAAACTTGTAGAAAGTGGCAAGATCAAATGATTGTCTGACATGTATAACTTCAATCAGGGTCGTCCTCTTACCAAAGGACACCCCCCGTCGAAAACTTTTTTATGACTCACATTTCCGAACGACTCTTCCAACCGAGTGGTCGGCTGGCCATAATCTTCAAGTAGATACATTGTTTTCTTGTGTAGCGAGATTTGTATTTGATCATTTTTAAAACCTCATCGTTGCGGTGATTTTTGTGGATGTTGGTTTCTATTGACAAGATTTTCATAATACCTTTGTTGCTATGTCAAATCCCACTTAACTCATACAACACAGTTGTGAACTACAAATACGAAACTCGAGATTTGTTCAAGCAGACCATATTACATTTTCTCCTCCGGACCATGGCCGAACACATGCCGCGGTTGTTGAGTGTCGACGGCATACGCGATCTGTGCTTGACAAAACTTCACTCCGTTGACTACGCAAGAGTTGACATGTGATTGGAGTGTGGATGGGTCCACAACCAAAGCAAGCCTATTTTTATACTTGGTCAAACCCATACTTCGAAATGTGGTCTGAAGGGTGTGGTGATGGTTTCCCACTTGTCGAGACGACAAAATTAATGTCCACTTATTATTCCCCGCAACTATCCACTAACGCTTGCATTCTTCGTCGAATTTCTTAAGACCAAGGTATAGAAAATGCTTTTTCATGTTTCCCCTATAACATTGTCCAACTCTGTATCAATTACCTTAAATGCTTTTAACGATACAATTAGTTATTATATGCAACTTAATTAAACACATTCAAACGAGGAAGAAAACGAAATGTTTTGTTCACCTCCATTTGCAACTAATTTAAAGAAGCAATCATAACCTCACACTCTTTGATTGATTCTCTCATATAGAATGGATTATAACCGATGTACTATTTTGAAAAATTTCGGCAGCATTCCCCTCATCTCCCAAATATGGTGAGTAAAGACGATTTCGTTAGGAGTAAAAGAGAAACACTGTCGAAATTCATCTCTAATAGTAAACCAATTATACGCATTCATATCCTAAATGGAGACAAAACATTGCAAAAAGCAGATCCCAAATAGGGGTCGTTGCCCAAAAATTAATTTCGGTTCGGTTGCTATAGGATGATTAAATTCAGACGGAAAATTCGAATTAATCACTAAAATAATAAAACATTCCTAAACCGTTCAATTATACTAATACCAAACTGCTTATTCTAGTTATGTCATATAAAAAACATACATTTAAATCAAATAAGCTGTAAAATAAGTTGTTCTTAAACAGCTTATCTAATATTTCACTTCCAACAACAATAATAACCACTATATCCGTATAAACATGAAACATACATAATCTTCAACCAATTCACTCTATTAAAAAAAAAATTAAAAAAATTTAAACTTAAACATCTCCGGCAACAACTACGTCCCCGGATACCAAAAAGGAGAAAATAATTATACATACCGTTTTCGGCTGTTTTGCGCTCCGACTATGGACTCGCTGCGAAAAATCAAACACCAACCAACAATTATTTAGAGGATTAAAAATAGAAGTAGAAAATTATCATTTTGAGGTAAAGGAAAGAATTATGTTTAGAATGGAGGAAGGGGTGTCGTGCTCGAAGTGCAGGTGTGATGGAAGATGGGAGTGTCGGTGGTGGTGTAGTGAGGAAGGGGTTTCGTGCTCATTTTGAGGTAAAGGTAAGTATAATTTTAAGAAATATCTTTCTCTATGCGATATTGTCGCCCGGGAAAGATTATTTATTAAAATTTAATTTTTAAAGCTTTTAATAATTAATATTTATATACTTTTGTTTTTATAAATAATTATTTTTGAATAATAAATTTTAAACAAAATTATATATTTTAGAAATTAATATAATATATTTTTGTTCTAAAATAAATAATTATTATTTATACTAAATACTGATAATTTTCATAAATACCTCTTTTCGGTTATATAACATTTTATGTTTTAGAAAATTATATAATTAATCGTTGACTTATAATTAAAGATAGCTTTCCCGGGCGACTTGTCGCCCGGGAAATATATTTTATTATAGTTATTTTAAAGCTTTTAATGATTAATATTTATATACTTATTTTGTTATAAATAAAATATATATAAAAATAATTTGATTCGTTGGTCTGAAATGCTTCTTTCTAGGGCATGGTCAGGAAATTCAATGAAAATGGTCATGGTGTTAGTATAAGTCTCGAAAAGATAAGTTAAGAAACAAGAAAGTTTCAAAATAAAAACACTACCTCTTGAACTTGGCCCATACGTGTCTATTTCAATCTTTGTAAGTACAGACATATTACTTTCTTCAATTCAAATCGGATGAGTCGAGATGTTTTCGTTGTACAATTAGATGTTCAACTGGATGAGTTCGATATGTTATCGTTGTACTGTATATTTCAACGGATTAGTCATATTTTATCGTTGTACTTTATATGTTCAAGCAACGGATGAGTCGATATTTGATCGTTGTACATTATATAGTCAATTCGATGATCGATAATGTTATCGTTGTAACATAGATTTCAACGGATAGATCGATATTAATTTCCGTTGTACATTAGATGTTCAACGATGAGTTCGATATGTTTTCGTTTGTACCATTAGATGTTCAACGGATGAGTCGCATCTGTTATCGTTGTATGTTTAGATGTTCAACGGATGACGATATTTTATCGTTGTACCATTAGATGTTCAACGGATAGAGTCGACATGTTATCGTTGTTCTTTAGATGTTCAAAAACGGAGAGGTCGATATGTTATCGTGTACATTAGATGTTCAAACGTATGAGTCTTATTTATCGTGTACATTAGACCGTTCAACGTATGATCGATATGTTATCGTTTGTACATTAACGTTCAACGTATATCGATATTTTATCGTTGTACATTAGACGTTCAACGTATGATCGATATGTACGATGTACATTAGACGTTCAATCAGTAATTGGTCGATATTTATCGTGTACATTAACGTTCAACCGTATGAGTCGGATATGCTTTCGTTGTACATTATACTTCAACCGGATGAGTCGATATGTTATCGTTGTACATTAGATGTTCAACGGATGAGTCGATAT
Organism: Tanacetum coccineum; assembly: GCA_026074375.1. Classification (NCBI taxonomy): domain Eukaryota; kingdom Viridiplantae; phylum Streptophyta; class Magnoliopsida; order Asterales; family Asteraceae; genus Tanacetum; species Tanacetum coccineum. Next base: position 5,846 of record BQNB010118206.1, on the reverse strand, counting down.
GTTATCGTTGTACATTAGATGTTCAACGTATGAGTCGATATGTTATCGTTGTACATTAGATGTTCAACGTATGAGTCGATATGTTATCGTTGTACATTAGATGTTCAACGGATGAGTCGATATGTTATCGTTGTACATTAGATGTTCAACGTATGAGTCGATATGTTATCGTTGTACATTAGATGTTCAACGGATGAGTCGATATGTTATCGTTGTACATTAGATGTTCAACGGATGAGTCGATATGTTATCGTTGTACATTAGATGTTCAACGGATGAGTCGATATGTTATCGTTGTACATTAGATGTTCAACGGATGAGTCGATATGTTATCGTTGTATATTAGATGTTCAACGGATGAGTCGATATGTTATCGTTGTACATTAGATGTTCACGGTAATGGTCCGATATGGTTTTATCGTTGTACATTAAGGTTCCAACGAATGAGTCGATATGTTATCGTTGTACATTAGATGTTCAACAGATGAGTCGATATGTTATCGTTGTACATTAGATGTCCAACGGATGAGTCGATATGCTATGGTTACACATTAGATGTTCAACGGATGAGTCGATATGCTATCGTTACACATTAGATGTTCAACGGATGAGTCGATATGTTATCGTTGCACGTTAGATGTCCAACGGATGAGTCAATATGTTATCGTTGTACATTAGATTGAGTCGATATGTTATCGTTGCACGTTAGATGTCCAACGGATGAGTCGATATGTTATCATTGTACATTAGATGTTTAACGGATGAGTCGATATGTTATCGTTGTACATTAGATGTTCAACGGATGAGTCGATATGTTATCGTTCCTGTAGACCTATACTCCCGCCAAAAACATCCCTACAAATACTACCGCCAAATACTCCCTCCAAAAACCTATTTTTTCCCATAAAGCAGATGTTATCCTCACAATTACTAACAGATCACACACATTCTTACCATCACAACCATAAACATATCACACTGTTTTTATGGTGAAGATGGTGCCATATGAAGCTTTTGCGTGTCGTTGTGGAGCCGGAGATGTAGTTCTACGAGAATCGTATAAACCTAACACCCATGGTAAACTATACTATGCATGTCCACGATCAAAGGTGAACAATCACATGCTTTTTTTGTGTAATATATAAATAATGTGGTTAGTTGTTAAAACTTATTATCTTTACTCTTTAACAGCCTCGCGAAAACACTTTCGGATGTAAAAAAAAATTTATGAAAAGAGGAACGAGTCCGTCTACTGGTTGGTTCTCCTGGAGCTTCAACGACTCCAATTTATTCTCCAGGATCCTCATCGACTCCAATTTATTCTCCAGGATCTTCAACACCCCAAAGCTATTCTCCGAGAACTTCAAGAAATGCACAGTGCTCAAACTGCAAGCACTTGCTTGATAAGATAACGGTACTCGAGGCAACGGTGGATATGTATATGCATCCGGAACAACACACAGTTAATTCAGCCGCACTATTTCACGAAGTTTACAATAACATGGGAAAACTTGATTTGGAGTAGTTTGTCATTTGGAATGTAATTCATATGCTTTAAGCGTCGGTTTGTAAGTCTCGTATGATTATCGTTCTAATATGTTTAAGTGTCTGTTTGTAAGTCGTTTGTGTTACTAGAAGTGGTATGTATAATATTTAACTAAATGAATGTTTGTTTTTGTGCATCTTGAAAAAGTATACGGTATATCAAGTTCAACTATAGAAGGGTAGTGCATATCTTGACCGAACCAAGAAAACGAAGTGTTTTTTTTATATAGTTATTATTTAAAACCACACAACGAACCGCGAAAACGGAGTGTTTTTTTATATAGTTTTTATATAGTTATATGTTAAACGCATATTTTAAAACCACACAAGAAACCGAAATGTTTTTTTTAGTATTTATATATTTTAAATAATAATTATATATTTTATAAGTATCTTTATAAATTATTATTTATAAAATATATAATTATAAAATATATTTTATAAATAATAATGATTTAAAAGCACAATTAATTTTTTTTAATAAAATATACAATCCCGGGCGACATGTCGCCCGGGAAAATCAGCGAGAAATTTTTTAATAAAAAGTTTATTAAAAAGTTTAAATAATTATTATTGTTAAATTTTAATTAAATGTTTCCCGGGCGACATGTCGCCCGGGATAAGCTAACACATTTTAATTAACGCTAATCACAACGATTAAACATTCACGTGAATTAATTTTTTAAATAAAAACTTTCCCGGGCGACATGTCGCCCGGGAAAACTGAGCGGGAAAAATTGCCGCCAAGATTTTCGTTGAGTTTTTTTGTCAAATTTAAACCAAGTTATCCCGGGCGACATGTCGCCCGGGAAAAGATATTCAAACTTTGACTAAAAAGTCTATCAGAATTGGTGCCACGTCGGACGGACTTTTGTCGTTTAGTGGTGTTTCCCGGGCGACAAATGTCGCCCGGGAAAACTGCGTCACCTGTTCTACTTTTTCTTGTAGTGAGATATGTGTTATATATTTGATAAATAAAGTTTGTTATATAAAAAAGTTGTAAATAGTTAAAAGTTTAGGGTACGTTTTAATTTTTTTTTCTATTTATATTAAATTCAATATTTTTTATAGAATCGTGCGTACGTCAGAAGCATTGCAATATTACGCTCGTTTTGTTCGCAATTTAAAGATCTTTCTGCGGGTATTTTTTTATCTGGATGAACCGGTAGATATGTGTTATATATTTGATGAATACAATTTGTTATATAAAAAAGTCGTAAATAGTTAAAAGTTGAGGGTTCGTTTTGTAAATTTCCTTTTTTTCTCTTTTGTCAGGCCAGTAAATAGCTCTTTTCTTTTACGTTGGGCCGTTGGTGGGCTTTTTTTAGGACGACAAAAAACGTCGTCGTTTTTGATCAGTTTTGATATATAGTATAATGTTGTCCGTACGTTGCGACGAAGCTATATTTATTTTTTTCTCGAAGATAACTGATAGTTGAATCACCGAACATTGGTAAATGAGGGTATACCAATTCGTGTTTTAATTGTTTTTTTTAAATTATCATGTAGGTTAAGGGTGTTTTGAAAATAAAAAAAAATTGTCTTTTTTTCTTTATAAATACATATACTAAAATTCAATATTTTTTTTGTGAAATCGTCCACACGCCTAAAGCATATCAATATTGTCTCGTTTTGTTCGTAATCCAGAGGACTTTATGCCGATATATTTTTTATTAAAAAACTCGCTACGTATTTGTTAGATATTTAATAAATAAAGTTTGTTATATAAAAATGTCGTAAATAGTAAACTTCAACATTTTTTATAAAATGGTACACATGTCTGGAGCATATCAATATTGGGCTCGTTTTGTTCGTAATACAAAGGCCTTTATGTCAGTAATTTTTCATCTAAAAATTGCTATGTATTTATTAGATAATTAATAAATAAAGTTTGTTATGTAAAAAGTCATATAATAAAAACTTAAAGGGCTTTTATGTAAAAACATATTAATAACAATTTTTTTGCTGGGCCTTATTGGGTCATCTGCTTTTGGGCTAAAAGTTAACCTAATGAGTTTTTGTCCGCTAGTATCATGCTCTATAGGATGTATACGAGGGGGGAAAATAACTCGCGCGTTGCGGTGGTAATACTTTATTATTAAGTGTAATGTGTAAATTTTTTTCTCAATAAGTCAAGGGTTAATTTATGTTATTTTGTATATTTCAGGAGGATTTTTGTTCTTTTCATAACTACTACAAGAATTAAAAATATATGTCGGGCAAAACGGATCCTGTATAGAGTTGATATTTATTGACATAGAATATGTTGCGATTTTTTAAAGTAACACTATTTTTAAGTAACACTAATATGATAATTATCTTTGATAAAAGTTGCATTAGCACTAGTTTTTAAGTAACACTAATATTTTATAGTAACATGATTTTTAAAGTAACATGATTTTTAAAGTAACACTATTGCAACTTTTATCGAAAAATTGATTTGCACACTCAAAAAATTGATTGGGACACTCTCATCTGTGCATTATATAGTTCTACCAGAGTTCACACATTGCTTTATCTGCTTGTACAATGAGTGTCCCAATCAAAATTAAGAGTGTGCAAATCACATCCCTTTATCAATATGTCAATCGGTATAAGATTGTAACTTCTAAGTTGAATGACTACAACTTCGCAGGCTAAAAGAGAACTCATTTTTGGGCCGAATTATTTTGGGCCAAAAACAGACTTGAGAAAAACATTTGGGCCAACTGAAAATCCAGGGGGTTTTTGTCTGCTAGTGTAATGCTAATTAAGATATATACTTATCTTTTATATAAAAAAGCAAAATCTCAAATGGGGACTTTTGTATTTAAAAAAAAATCAAATCATACCTTTAGTAATATTTTTTTAGAAATTTTTTTCGACAGAGTAATCAAATAGCCCACCCATCTAAAGACAAAGAACATGCAGGGTGAATTTTAATGCCTGTCATGTTTAAGGATCTTGACAAAAAACCCAAGATCTAATGATTTTAAATATTCATGCTAACAACTGATTTCTTCATCATTAGCCCACTGAGGTTTTATTTTTTAATGTGCTTATTATTTTTGTATTTTAAGAATTGATATTAATTGATGTATATGTGCTTCAACCCTCATTATTTATCTTGGTTTTATTATTTGTATACTAAATCGATGTATTCTAAAGTTGTGAAATTTTATGGGTTTTGTTAAATTTAGGTTTTTGGGTTGATATGTGTGTGTTAGTTTGTGTTGGTAAAGTTAAGTTTGTGATTTTTTAAATGTTAGTATAATAATGTTCATTGGCTGTGTTTGGTGATTCTGTTCACTTATACAAAGATGGAAGTGCATACGAAGGGATATTAGTAAATCATGTCATTATCCATACATGAGTATTGGTTGTAAAAAAATTTAGGCTTGGTGACAAAATTTGAAAGAACAACACTACATAGAGAAGAATATTACAAGCTCTACTAGACACATGTGAGGCATATCATCTCATACAGTAACTCAAGCTTGTGATTCCAATTTCATGCAAAAGCAACTCAAGCTTGTGATTCCAATTTCATGCAAAAGCAACTCAAGCTTGTGATTCGAATCATAAGGTTAGGATCAACTCATCCGGTTTAGTTGATTTAAAAAAGACATTGGCCTACATTTGATTTAAACAAAATATCAGTAAGCTTTTGTTGTAGAGTCGCTCAAACGTTTCGGGTCTGGTAAATATGTGTGTAATTCGCAACAGGCCAGCCAGGCATGTCGGGTTGGTGTGTTCAACTTGAATTGACACAGTATATGTAAAAGTTAAGCTATACTTTACAAGAGTTTTGAATTTGAACATAACAACTCTGAATGTAAAAAGAGTAGGGATGGATCAAGTGGTTTACACCCTTGCCTTTGGAGATAGAGGTCAAGGGTTCGATCCTCACCCCCTACAAGGCCGGAGGTCCTTTTTTACCTTTGGTAGAACCGGAAGCAGTCTCTCTACCTTTGGTAGGGGTAGGGCTAGGGTTGTCTACATCTCAACCTCCCCATACACTGTAGTATTGGGACCCATAACCCGTGAAAGACGGTATTGGGAGTTACTTACTTACTTTTTTTAACTCTGAATGTTAGGCAAAGTGATTTGGTTGAGAATGTGATAAATTTTTAGGTTAGGATTAAGATGTATGTAAATTGATATGCATTGTCTTGTGTTTGGCATTTGTTGCTAGCTCAACCGCTCGATTGTCATTTAACTCTTGCGGTCAAAGTGACGCTTTCATGTTCTGATAGTCGGATACATTTATTTTGTCTTCTAATATGACAATTTTAAGAAAGTTATGCTTTGAATAAGTGATT
>BQNB010118205.1:0-18161 GCA_026074375.1 Tanacetum coccineum | reverse complement strand
TATTTCCAATTTAGCAACTATATAACTATATAAGCAATGGGATTCTCTACTTCAATGAAGAATTAGTTTTGGATAACAAAATAGAAAAGTAGAAAAACAACAATTTCCATTTTAGTCATTAAATGAGTAGAATATAATAAATATTAAAAAGGGTGAAGTAAGATGGACTTATTGATGAGATCCATTGAGCTTTTAACTGCTTCTGGTGGGGACATGGAAACAAGGAAAACCCTATGCGATGGGCATCATGGGAGTCGATGTGTATCTCTAAATTTGGTGGCGACATTGGCTTTCGTCATATGAATGGTTTTAACAAGGCTCTCCTCGCGAAGCAAGGTTGGAGAATAATCATAATGGAAGAGTCACCTCCTGCAAGAATTCTTAAAGTACAGTATTTTCCTAGAGGCAAGGATTGACCATAAGCCGAGTTTTATCTGGCGCAGCCTATGTTCGGCACGAGACATCATTCGTAAAGGGCAAAAATGGAATGTTGGCAATGGAATGCAAGTAAGAATATGGGAAGACGAAGACTATTGGCTTGAGGGTTACACAACACTACACAACCACTCTCACAATCATGATTTGCACGTTGTTAATGATCTTTTGGATCCCACTACAGAAGGGTGGAATCATACACTATTGTTACAAGTATTTCCCCGCCAAATAGCAGATAGGATATCATGTATTCACATCAATCCTGCTGAGTGCGACTCTCGTTATTGGCATGCTTCTCCGAGAGGAAACGTTGATTAAGTATTCACTTGCAAATTGTGTATTGGATTACGAACTTAAAAATTTAAAGTTTACCAAGAACCGCCATTACAAAAATGAAAGAAGAAGTTTTGAAGGCTAATATGTGCTAATCTTCCTAATAAAGTAAAAGTTTTCATATGGAGAGCTTGTATGAATCTCTTGCCCTCAATAAGCAATCTTCTTGCAAGATGTTTAGCACCTGGCTTTGTTACTTGTGTGCATTGTTCAGCTCCTTCAGAAGATATTAAACATGCGTTATTCCTTTGTGATTGGGCATGAGATATATGGGCTAGCATGGAGCTGATTGATCTACAAACCATGTAACTAAAAAACCGATTGAAGAAGTGTTAAATGCCACTAAGGAGCAGCAGAAAGGTAATTTGTAGTTTAAGATGATGGTATGAATCGGCTAAATAGTATTTCAATAATTCAAAGCTCTATGGACATCGGAAGAGAGAATAGACCATAATGAATATGAAAGAATCTGCTTTGTCAAGTACAGATATTATTCCTTATCAAAACGAACTACAACAGACACTATGGCCCCCCACAATGCACCCTCACAAGCATGGTTTCCTCCAACAAACAGAGAGATAAAGATTAATTGTTGATGCTTGTAGCAAGCCTCGTTTTGTTCCTAAAGATCTATAATTGGCTGTGGTCATTTTGGTATCGGGAAGCAACGCGTTGAAGTTGTGAGACATCGTTGTTGAAGCTGAGGAAAGCACTTCCTTGTGGGCTATAGAATTGGCTCTAGCTAAGGGCTTTACAAGAGTTGTTTTAGAGAGTGATTCAAGCATTCTTGTGGAGGCATTCAAACATAACAAAGTGCTGGTTCACATTAAAGCTTTATTTCTCTATATACATCGATTATGCCTCTCATTTGAATCGTGTACTTGGTCTTTTGTGCGACAGGATAGGAATAGAGTTGCTCATGAGCTAGCTAGAATAGTGTTAAATAATAGTATAGATGGCTTGTATGATGGTTTTGTGCCTCCTTCAGTTCAGTCATGGGTAGAACATGATATAAATTTTCAAAATCATTTATGAAATTTTTTGTTTATCAAAAAATAGGCTGAAGTCGATGACTGGATATGTTAGATATTAGAAAAAGACTCGGTCACTCGTGTAATGTATCATTTATCGTAGTTCATAGTTTAACGTTTAATGTGTAATGTTCGGTAATGGGCTGGGCTATAAAGCCCAATGTGTAAGCCCATACCATAGCCTAAGGGCTAATTTTGTAAGCTACTCCCTCCGTCCCATATTAAGTGTCCACAATGGAATCTTTTAAGTCTTTTTTCCTCAACTTTGACCATAAATATTTATCTCACTTTCTCTCTCAGATGTTGGCAATCCCATCTATTTCCATTGTGTTATTTTGATTAATAATTATCCTACATTGGATATTAGAGCTCATGAAGGATTAGATCGTTCTGGTGTGCGTTTTAGTGCTTGGTTTAGATCAAAAGTTGAGTTTTAGGAGGTCTTAGCTCCTGTTCTTGAGTTTCATTGACTTTCATGTTTATGGTGTTAAAGTTCATGTTTTTGTAGTTGCTATAGCCTTCTAGTACTCATTTGTTCAAAAGAATCCAAGTCAAAACGTTCAAAAGGTATTTTTAGGTGGTTTAAGTGTAAAAGAGTTCATATTCAACTACTTTGGTAATCTCTTGGAGTTTATCGAAGCTTGATCTACGTCTGGCGGTTTGTCCAGGAAAGTACACTGGTCTGGCGTTTGTCAGATCTACACTGTTCAAGCGTTTGTCGTTTTCTCAGCGTTGGTCTTATTAGCACGAGGGTTTCATATGAGTTTGTCCTCAGTGACGGTTTACTTTAACGATTTGGTATAATTAAAGGCATTTGATCCGTACGGTTTAGCAGGTTTTTGAAGACTTTTCTCATAGCGATGGAAACCAAACTACGCCTATTGCATTTCTTGTCAGCAGCTTTGGTATTTCTTCTCATACGTTTTACCATGTTCTTGTCTAGGAGCGGTTTTCAGATTAACTAGAAGCGGTTTACCATTATAAATAATAAAAAATATGTATAATATACTAAGTTAGCGTTATATAATACGTTTTTTACAGTTTTAGAAGATTTTTCTCAAGGTCTTTTGAAACAAACACTGACCATTTTTCTCGTTGTAGCGGTTTGGGTATAATTTCCTTCATAGCTTTACAGTAGTGTTATTACGTACTTTTAGGACTAATCCAGTGGTTTGGTACACCGGTGGTAATTGGACTATTCTCAAACTTGTCAACGTAACAAACTCAACAACAAAACACGTAAACAAACATCCCACTTGTTAACATACCCTAAAGCAGTGGTCTATCAACTTTAAATCCTTTCACAATTAATTAAGATGGCTAATCTTTCTAAAGATATCTAGTGCCGGTCCGATACCCACCACCTAGACTTGATAGGACTGACTTTGCATCAGGAACGACTATTTGATTGAATTATCATGGTAATGAAGTGGGTGAACACTGAAGTCTATTGATGAAGGACCTTTTTAAGAGGGAACATTTCGAAAACTTGCTGAAGAGAATGAAGGTTGCATTACATCAAAGTCCAGAACGACCTCGAGTCTATTCGCGACTTTTCACACTTAATATAAGTGAGAGGATAACGCGGACATCGGGCATCAAACATTCTACTTCACCGTTTACCAAAGACATCTACACCCTTTTCAATCCATACACAATGCAAAACGTTGGGATAAATTGAAAATGCTCGGGAAGGTTCTGAATATCAAAAGAAGATAGGGAATCACAACTTATAGGACTTTAACACTTTCGCCTAGAACAAAGGAAAACATTCTCGACCTACTATGTTTGTTTCCCAAACTCACAACGACATGCGGAACGTCCAAGATGACCATGTCAGAATGCATGTTTAACTTTAAAGTTTTTAATAACTATTTGCCTGAATGGGTAATGTGTAACACCTGAAACTGAACAGAGGAGTGAGTGACTCCAACTATGATCAGCGTAATGCTATTTGAAGCAACAAAAGCACATGCCCAATGATAACAAAAGATGTTGGATCGATTCACTCAACAACCTAATCCTCTTCCGTTGATGTCACATGTTTCACACAGCAGTTAACATTTCCTCAATTTCAGCATGTCAATTTACACTCCTATTATGTCTTTCACTATTTATTTTAGTTCATACGCGTTTACTTTTAAATAACTTTAAGCTAACGCGTAGTCTAAGAATAAATCATTTAACGTAAACCAGTGCACCAATAAATAAGTGTTACGTCAACAAGTGTTTTTATGTAATTATTAGAAGATATTTATGAGACTTTTGCGCATTTTAATATTATTGTCAGCTTAAAGGTTTTACGGTTCACAATAAAATACGTTTAGACACACTCCGGAAATACCTATACTTATCTAGACTCAAACCAATACCCACTTTTATTCCCTAGACACAAAAATTATACAATTTTTGTATCATTAAGCCTATAAGGGCCGGTTATGGTTAAACATAACACTAACATTAGACAAACATTATATAATCTAGGATATTAACCACCTAAGTACACCTTAATCCCATATAACTAGAAATTGTCTAATCCATTGTACCTATACTCTAGATCCTAGTCGTCCATAGGGGTGGAAGGACATATCCTTTCATAACTTACAACATGTACCCTTAATCATCTGTACCATAGTTGAGTTTAAGGTTATATATTTATAGTTTAAGGTAAAAATTAGCAAAACAACTAGCAACACATGCCTTGTTCCTCTCCATTACACAAACACACAAGACATTGTGTAATACACAATAAATCCCTAACTAAATCATATACAACCTAAGACTAATTACAGCTAAGGTACTTGCTAAATCTTATACAAGATGTATTTTATGTTTTCCCCCTCTTTACCACTCTCACACACAAACCTAGTCAACATGAGAATCTTCCGATAATAACCATCTTGGATTCTCCTTTTGCACTTGATACCCACGCAGCATACACTCTAACACAAACCATAAGCTTTTTCACATCCTAATAAATCTGGTACAAATAACTTCAATTAAGAATGTACTAGGAGGTATTAGCAAGAAACCATTTGAGGTTAACTAGAAACCATAAAACCACTAGTAGGGCACGGTTTGGATTTGGTTAGGGACTAAGTGAGCTAACTAACCTTAAGCCTATATAAACCCACTCCTATCTTGGCAAAACACTTCTTACAAACACTTAACAACTCTCTAAGCAAAAACCACTCTTACTTCTCTCATTTGTTTTCGGGTCATACTATAACCGAACCCAAACACTTTGTCACGTACACTTCTAAGCATACAAGGAATACTAGGATTTCGTACGAGGACATAGCAGGGGACACGAGCCAAGATTGGATCATTTAATAAACTTTGAAGCTTAGGGTGGATATACATTCGGGTATAACACATCGGGTTGCCATCCTACACGTTCCAACTCGAAACCAAGACACTAGGACCTTTGTAAGTCGCGTACTAAGCTTATACATGTTCATACCATATTTGTTCTTTGGTTGCTAGTCGAATTGGTCACGTTAGTTTGTAGATAACGAACTAACGTGAGCTTGTGCATGCAAAATGCAAAGCATACTTGTTATACGCATGTACATGTGTGTATTATCACTTGTGGGGTGCTAAAAGATGTCAACATATATAAAAATAAGACTTAACAAGACTAGGGCTTATATGTTTTCATTAAAAACGAATTGCACGAAAACCACACGTAAACATTTCATAAAAAACATAACGGCGTGGCTTGGGAAGATGTATACTAACTAATAGAATGATTTCATGTGATAAACACGACTCATATGCAAGCTAAACAAATTTGTTTTGGTGCTAGTAGTCCTAATATAACAACCTGTAATTTTCCAGTATTTCATCAATTTAATATCTACTTACTATGTTAAGTACTACTTTTTCACAGGAATAAAATTTTTGTTTCATTCCATTCTAGTATGTAACATTGTTTACATAGCAAACTAAACAAGTTCACACAACCTACCTAGGCTATCTATATCTATGTTTATATCATGTAAACCTCCTAACGAGCCCTTAATATCATTGACGGACCTTTAATGGGCCCAACAATCCGTTAGTTGGGGCCCACAGCTTATTTGTGAGCTTATGCGGCTTATTGAGTTTATTATAGACTTAGAAAAGCTAATGGACCCTAATCGAACAAGCCTAAAGGCTTAAAATGCTTAACGGTTTCTTAATGGGCCTAAAAGCCCATTACCGTAGCTTATTGGCTTATGGGATAAGCCAACATTGAGAAACAACTTAAACAGACCCATAAGTGCTTAATGAGACTAGAAAAATAAGTTGGATCAAATATAAAACCCTAATGGACCTTTTAAAACCTTTCGGGTTAAGGTTATTGGGCTAACGAGCCCAATAAGCCCAAATAAGCTTATCCGAGCTTATTATTAAGCTCAACAGCTTCATTTAGCTTAAATGAGCTTAATAAGGGCGTGTGTGCTTTTAAAATCTTTATTGGACCTTTAAATTGCTTAATGGACCTTAACGGGCCCAAAAAGCCCAATAAGCTAAAATAAGCTCATCCGAGCTTATTTATAAGCCGCCACAGCTTATGTAGCTTATTGAAGACTAATGGAACCTATTGTCACTTGTTAAAACTTAATTGGGCTTAAAATGTAATTTTTAGAAGTTAAGGGACTAAAAGTGTCAAATTGGAAACTTTAGGGTAGAAACTGTCAAAACTGAATTTTATAAAGTCTAGGGACTGTTTTTGACACTTCTGAAACATAAGGGACTGTTTGAAGGTATAAGGACCAAAAGTGTAACTTTTCTGAAGTTGAAGGACTAAAGGTGTAAATATGGAAACCTAAGGGTTTAAAATGTAAATAACCTATTTTCATAAACATAAGGACTGATTTTGCCAATAATGAAAACCTAAGGGTATTTTATATGATTAAGTGATTTAAATAAACACTTAACGTATCGGACAAGTTATAATATTTATCGGATATTATACAAATTAAAATACGATTTAATAAATATATATATTTATTAATAACGCTTATACATATACTTGTACGTGTGTAGTCGTATACCTTCCTAAGAGCCAACAAGTAAAGACGAATACAATAAACATGTGCACCACCACACAAGTGATAATAGTATATATAAACTGGCAAATTATTGTAGTTTATGAGGTCGTTAGTTTAAACTTGTAGACTAAGACTGACCGTATTTATTTAGGTATTTGACGGTGTGATTCATATACCATTCACAGAGGACTACTTACTAAGGTGAGTTCATAGCCCCATGTTTTACTATATCAATGATTTATAACTTTTAGGGTGAGAAACATGTATTGTTTTACAAATTAGACGTAAGTGTACGTTTTATCATGATTACGTGTTTGCCTGAGTAGCGATAACCCCTTTGAGCCCATTATCATGAACTGTCAATTCCTTTGTGGAAGCGCGAATGTTATATATAGATCTATTTGGGATTGACATCCCCATCCGGGTGAGTAGCTCTCACTGGTGTCACGGAGTGAACCAACGGATGTATACCATGTCGGATTCGGATGTTGCGGGTTAGAACATCATCACGGGCAATGTAGGCAATTTATATTGCAATTCATACATGTCGAGCTTCGGTGTCATGAGCTTAGGGAAACGTAATTACATTTGTGATGTTTGCATCTGTTGCATTATCATACACTTAAAAATCTTACGGTCCTACATTACATTTACATAAACCTATGAATTCACCAACTTTTTGTTGACGTTTTAAGCATGTTTTTCTCAGGTCAATAAGGCACGAGGTGCCAAGATACATTGGGGGTCACTCTTTGGAGAGTCAGTACTAAAGATTTGGGGCGTATTACATTTTGGGAACATTTGTTATAAACCGAAATCTTTACTTATATTGTCGAACAATTTGAAGCTATGAGCTTATGTAATGAACAAGTGTTTTGTTTAATCCAATGTATCTTTTTAAAACGACACGCTTAGTGGTCGTTCTCATATCTTGTGCTATTGATCTATGAAGTAACGCTCCCGGACACATTATTCCACTGCAACCCTATTTGGGGGTGTTACAAATTGGTATCGTTTTAAAAGCGATTCATGAATCATCCCAAAACACGCGATTTAGGCCATAATACACGTACCCGATAACAATACGAATATAAGTATGCGTAACCCGTGGCTATGAGATCAAAAATCACAGATTTTAATACCCTCATATGGTCGAATTTTTCATGAAAATTGAGCCCTATGGGCTGTTTTAAAATAGCTTCACAAAACAATCAAAACAACGCGTCTTAGACACAATTACGAAATAACCGATAATCATATGACATCATTATGATTGCTCTATACCAAATAGGTGATTTTATTAATAATATAAATGTAAATATAAATAAAGCAGCGGATCAATAACTATCAACGGATCATTAGCCATATGATTTACCAAATGAAAACAAAATAAAATATACCTTTGTAGCGTGATTCGGTAGGATCGAATGGAGACCTTCTACATAACCCGATCTAATATATAGAAACCCAAGTGATCAACGAAGATCAGCTCTATGTAGAAACACACTACACGTCAATGTATATCACCTTGATGCTAGTCTGATTGAAACAACCGGCAATTTTCGGAATTTTAAATAACGATTTTACCCTTTCACTTTTCGAATCCTACTTGACTTTTTGACTTTTGATCTTTCTTGTCACATAAAAAGATTACCGGTAACGGTAATTTTTGGAACTATTTAATAATAATTATAATTATTTATTCGTACCTAGATGTGCAAATTATTATTTTTTATATTATATGATTGAATCCGTGATAGCTATTGTTATTCCTAAGTGGACTTATAAAAAACGACCCGCAAAATCACGTTTTCACGACCCGGACTCTAAAGCAATTGGATGTAAAACGACATTCCGGATAACTTTTTAGTTTTGCCCGACCCCTTAAATCAAGCAGAAAATGACTGAAATACCCTCGCAAAATTTTAGAAACAAAAACAACACGTACCAACACAAAAATAATTATATTATATTTAATTATCACTTTTTATTAAGTAAAAATATTTAATAAATTAATTATCATATTATTCAGAAACGTTTGTTAAAAACGCAAATGTTTGAGTCAAAGTTATATTTTTACGAACAAAGTTTACTGAGAACGCGTCCTCACTTAGCATACCCCGAACGTTAACCGAACAATACATTCGCTCAGTCCTTTCTCCACTAACTTTGTAGAGCTAACAATAAATAAAATATCAATGTCTGGACTCTTTCTACGCATCGAATGGATGATTCACCACCTCCACGTAATGCTCAGTTGACTACTCACCGCTCTGTTGTCCTTCAGTACATTAATACTCACTCCCCTCCCCCCCTCTCCCCCTCCCCCCTCCCCCAGCACGGGCCCTAGGACAAATGTTCCTTGACGGGAAATTACTGTACTTTTTATGACCTAGTCCGCCACATTCACATAACCAAAAACTACCCCAAACAGATAGCGCGACTCGAAAGATCCGTCAAAGTAGAATGTTATCCATTATCATATATTTATACATATAAATAAAACAGCTTTACAACCACATCACTCTGCTTCGTAACAGAAACCCCTCTTCCAGTGTCAACTTCCTATCTCCCCACTCCCAACACACCCGTACTCCACCACTCATTGCCTTGCCCCGCTGCTACACCCTCCCCGTCCCGGTCTCCTCCGTTTTGGAATATTTTATCCACCATTTACACCCTTTAAAAAACTTATATTTAAAATCGACTCATTATTGTTTTTTGAAACTTTTACTTATGAATAATACCTTTAGGGTTTTCCTCTATTTTTTCCTAAAAACCTAAACACACACCATCTCCCCATCTCTTTTTCCTTTTCTGGCGCCCTACCTCTTTACATCTCCTGGCCAGATTCCCGAGCCTAACTTCCGGCCCATAGCCGTGCTTGCCATCATCACACGCCGCACTTCATCTCCATTCTCCCGACACCACCGCAACCATCATCACCACCACGCAACCACCATCACCACGCAGCCAAACACCGTCGGCCATTACGCACCACCAGCGCCCTGTCACCACCTCTACCTCACCACCGCAAAACCATTCTGTACCCACCTTAGGCCACATCGTCACTACGCTGTGCCACAAAGCGACCACCATCACCGACCACACAGCAACCTTTGTCACCACAACCGCGACGTCGCCACCACCGCTGTACAACCACCAAAGGATGTGTTTGGATCTGGTTTAGCACAAAAGGGTGCGTTTAGATCTGGGTTTTGCACCTAGAGGTGCGTTTGGTCTAATAATAGCACCAAGGGTGTGTTTGTTTTGCGTTTAACAGCCCAAGATGGCATTTGGTTTTGCTCTCAGCCCACAAGGGTGCGTTTGGTTGTTCGTATCACACCAAAGGGTGCGTTTGGTTGTTATAAACACCACCAGGGTGCGTTTGGCTTAACAGAAAACGTATAAGGTGCGTTTGGTTTTGATAGAAGCACCACGGGTGCGTTTGGTCTAAAAATGTCACAAGGGTGTGTTTGGTTGTTATAAACCACATAGGGTGCGTTTGGGTGAGCAGGAAAACCATAAGGGTGTGTTTGGGTGAGCAGGAAAACCATAAGGGTATGTTTGGGTGAGCAGGAAAACCATAAGTGTGTGTTTGGGTGAGCAGGAAAACCATAAGGGTGTGTTTGGGTGAGCAGGAAAAACCATTAGGGTGCGTTTGGTTTACATGAATCGACAAATCAATAAATCGTAAGATTTCATAAATATAAAAACCGGATCTAATGATGGTTTAATGGTTAAATAAATGTGCTATTTATTATTTTGTTTTTTTAGATATATCTCAAAACACGCGTATTTGCAACACGGAATGATTGAATAAGGAAAAAGCATTGAATTTTATAAACATGGGAAACGTCTTATAAACCAGTAGGTCATGCCGATATTTCTATAAATTTCTATACTTTTACAAATGGGACAACTATTTTAGCCACAACCCGTCGAAGAAACGAAATACAAATTTATAAGATATTATTTTCTATTTTATAATTTTCAACTAGAAGATAACATCATAACTGTTGTAAAAGCTTTACAAACATCGTTTAACATAATTTGTAACTTTAACGTACGTTTACATCTATGCAAGAACTTTTATTTAATTAATTAGTGTTTTCCGAAAACGTGTCCAAAACTATTTGGTTTAATTATTTACTCACACTTCTTATATAATACTTGCAAAGTATTATATACTTTGATTATTTTGGATTGTTTGTCTTTGTTATATAATTCACGGTATGAGTTATATAATTGTTTATTTTTCATATGTAATATATACGGAATATATTACATACTTTGCGTTTACTTTTTGATTTATTTTATTTAACCAACCACTAAACTATTACAACTTGAAATCTAAATCTTTTATCAACGTGTCGCTGTTGACTGATATCCATCGGGAAACACACAAATATTTATCCTAGGATAGTGTAGTATAGCCGTTAAGATGGAACCGCAATCTTGGTCGAGTTTGTTTTGGTTTCGTTCGTGTTATGCTTAATATATTGCATTTCGGCCAATCGTTCTTCATACCATCGAGGTGAGAGTAGTATAGCCATCTTCACTTGTTTTACAATTCCTTTACACTCTCGAGGGGAGAATACATGTCATTAAACTTGTTTACATACTTATACTTATACTCATTTAAAAACTCGGTTATTCGATTTATATCACACTTTTTCTACTTATGTATTTAAGTATTCAAAGCTATTTATGAATACAATGGTTGTTTTTTCATTGGACACAAGTGTTTTCGGTTATTCATTTGTTTACGTGTTGCCTAAGTATAGGATTAGACCACTTCTTGCCGAATATCAGACACTGTTGATTACGGATTGTATGCTGTGAATGTTATAAATAGAGCTATTGGGACTATATTTCCTATCGGCTGGTGAGTAGCGCTCATACACACGGGGTTCCGGATAAAACGGATCTAATCATGTCAAATCTCTTTGGTTTCTTGGGTCGACACTGGTGGGCATAATACATTGGCTATTATTGAACACCACAATTTGCTATCGGTATCATGAGTTTAGCAAACAGTAGATATATTTTATGTGATACTGTTATGTTGTAGTAGTTCACATTCATTTTGGTAAAATTCTTGTTGTCACACTACTTTTGTTGAACTTTACTGATTACTAAACACTTTCATTATACTGTAGTGAAGCACGTAGACACTATATTTTTACGGTTTCTACATTTACACATACATTTTTTTGCGGACTATTATAAGGATGAAAAATGGTCATGACATACTTTTTATAAATCCTTTTTTTTTTGATTTCAAATTTTATACTTATAAAAAATATATGAACTCACCAACCTTTATGTTGAACTTTTTAAGCATGATTTTCGCAGGTGATAGATGTGTGGTTACTTGATGTGCATTTGGAGTCTAAATTGAAAGTTTCAATTCAGTAGATTTTCTTACTTTAATACAAATGTTCACAAAATATCGGTCTTTATTACTTTCAAGCTTTTCATTGTGACTGCAATTATGGACAAATGTTATATCAATTTCAGAAAATCAACGAGTTACTTTTTTAAACGACACATTTAGAAGTGTTCTCTTGTATCTTGTGCTGTTGTATTATGAAAGTACGCTCGGACCATATTTCCGCTGTTTTGGTGACACATTTTGGGGGTAACAGATGGTTCAGAGCACTGGTTATAGAGAACTAGGTTGCATATTTTACCCTAGACTATACCATTTTCACAACCATTGTATCCATCAAAACATTTTCCAAAGTGCATCTCACACTATTGCTTTTACTTTCTTACATTACGTGCTTACATGACATAAATGTATATAATATATATGCTTACATCTTTTTGTGTATATCGTACATTTATTTATATAAGAGTTGTTTATATAAATACCATAAACATTTGCTTATAATTTGGGTTGCAACAAATAGTCTCTTGTACTTTTTAGACATTGTGAATTGCATAATGGTCTCACTTCGGTATGAATCTAAGTATTACAAGTCTTGTATGGGCGGGACTTGTAATATGAGGATTGATATGATAATTGCTATGTTAACAAAAACCCGTCACAGTTCTGTTTACATGGGATTATATATAAATCTAAGTATTACAAGTCTTGTATGGGCGGGACTTGTAATAGGAGGATTTATAGGATAATTACTATGTTGACTCATTCCTAAAGACCTTTACCTTAATTACTCTAACCGAGTACTCATTAACTATCTTGAACTCTATGTCGATCTCGCCTGGTAGTTTTACTCCCAGTCTCCGAAGACGAGGTTTGAACACTCGTCCCATACTCATTAGAGCACATGCATCGTCATGTCATCCATCACCTTGAAGGTTATCTGAGTACGCGTATTGCATCGGGAATTATTAAGTAGGATGATTTATAATATATTTATTTGAAAGGATTGGGACGCCTCTTCATTTAAATAAATAAATTGTAAATCACCGAACCATAAGTTTATCAATTGATTATTTACATAAATTAGGACGCTTCTTTATGCAAATAATGAATTATAAATGAGTGGGCTTAATGGTATCCGATATGAAACGAGTATGAACTCGAGCCCGATGATCATCGGAATTCGTTAAAAAGGCCTAGAGACACAATCGTGTCTTACCACTCAGCAGAATCTTAAGGTCTCACTTGAGCTACCTTATCTCATTCTTAAGTCATTACTTTTTCCGTTACATATCTTTACGATCGCGAACTGTTCGTGAAACTAACCGACTTGTGCACACTGGAACGAATGGAGTTGATTCATCATTGAACTAACGACTGATTACAATATTCCGCCGTCTATCGCATAAACTCTCCCGCGAGCTCCTCTTATTTGTTGAACTTTATTCTGGGGATATTGTTTCTCAAAATCCTCACTCTCCACATCCCATCACCGTTTGTTATAGTTATTGTTGTTATGTTTGCTGTTGTTGGGTCCTTGAGCAGTCCCAGCTCGTACAATAACTTTATCCACTAGGTAATGCAACCCCCTTAAACAAGATAAACATTCTCCCGAAAGAGTCATATCGTTGATTTATTCATTATACAATAGATAAAACCAATTTAAGTCATGATACATCCTAGTACCGCCTAAGTAAGTTGAATACTTACATCCATTAGCCTCGTCCGATATTAATCATCGAACATTACAGATATCAGAAACTAGACTCTGCCCTTAAACATTTAAAACTTTATACAAACATACTCACGCGGCTACACTTTCTCCTTCGATGCTTTCACTATTAAGAGACTTTCTTTATAACGATGGATATATCAATCAGTAAAACTGTATGATGATTTTTCTAAAGTACCTATTCTTGATGATAAATTAGCCAAAATATGTATAGTAAGAAGTGTCGAAAACAGCTTAATTTTGCCTTGACAAAATTATCTAGCCGATGTTTAAAAACTTGTTATTAAATCCCTAAATTTTTTTGGTCCACCAGTAAGGTTTTAACAAAATCGAATCCGGACGGGAATGTCCTAAAGGGTAGGTACTGTAAACAACAAGCCATTTCGAATTTTAAATGACTATTTTTACCACCCTTTGACTTTTGCGTCCGACCTGTGACGATTTTGGACTTTTGGTCTTTTATTGTCACAAAAAAACTGATTACCGCGTAACCGGTAATTTTTTGGAACATATATTAAATACAAATCATATTTATCATTATATATCACACATGGTGCAATATTTTTTTGCTATTTGACTGAAATACGAGAAGATATATAATGTTATTCCTAAGTTGACTTATCAAAGACGAAGACCCGCTAAATCACATTTTCACGAACCCGGACCTAAAGTAATTTTGAATGTAAAACAACATTCCGGACAACTTTTAGTTTGCCCGAGACCCGAAAACAAGCAGAAAATGACTGAAATACCCTCGCAATTTTAGAAACGAGAACAACGCGTACCGATACAAAAATAATTAAATTATATTTAATTATCACTTTTATAAAACTAAAAGTATTTAAATAATTTATTTATTATATATTCAGGAAACGTTTAATAAAAAAGAACGCATATGTTCGAGTCAAAGTTGTATTTTTACGAACAAACTTAACCCTACGTAGGCGCCAATGAAGGTGACCAAGAAGAGGCGGGATGCAAAAACATTTTAAATGAATTTAGAAACGTTATGAAAACTAGTCATGTAAATACTCATTTTGTGGGAAAAATCATTTGGAATGCAATGACGCAAGTTTCGTGTTTTGAGTCATCCGTTAAGTGACTCAAACGAGTCCTGAGCCTTAATAATACAAAAATTACAATAATGGTCCCTGTGATTAGTTTATAACTCGAGTCTAAATAATAGTGTTTAGATTTCGGTGAATATGGTCGTATATATATTCGTTACGAAGCTAATTTAATAATCTAGTGACTTTTATAAAATCTATATTGTTACGGATAAAGTATATAATTTTTACGGACTAAAGACTAGTAATTTTGGAAGGAAGGAAAAGAAAAGATAAGCTCATCCTCCCTTTCTCTTCACACTATAAATACTACAGCCTTCTTATTTCACCTCATTTTTCACTTCTCATTTTCTTTATTTTAGAGAGAGAAAGAGAATTCTCTCATCTTTCTCTCTAGAATTCTTTGCATCATCTCTCTAGAACAACCACCACCACCACCTCTCTCCACCGCCGACCACCACCACCACCACCGTTGGCTCCCACCACCTCCCACTGTCGGCTGCCACCCATCGTCGGCTGCCACCCATCGTCGGCTGCCACCCATCGTCGGCCGTTGTCGCCGCCGTGCCGCCGCCCACCGCTGCCGCCGTTTTATTTCTTTGTTCGTGGTTTTCAAGATTTAAAGGTTTAGGTTTAGTGTTCGGGGTTAGTAACAAACCGACGTTTGGGTTTGTGGTGTATTATAAAAAAATAGTAGGAATTTTCTTCAAACTTGTAAGTAATCACTTAAATAATCTTATATTTTTATTTCTTTTATTTTGTATATAAATAGTTATGTTTGGTATATTAAGTATACATAAAAGCCGTTATTGATTATATGTGCACTTTTGGTATTGATGAACCAAAAGGGGCGTCTCGGGTCCATTATTGTATTAAAATGATATTTTAGTGTATGTATTGTCGAAACAAATGTTGGGATTTTGTCTGATCATTTTATAGATAAAACGTGACAGGTAGGTTTGCTTAGTTTTTCTTTATGAAATAGAAACAAATGAAAGAGATGTACACTCTTGTTATTTGTCTTTCTTTTTCTTTTTCGAAAAACAATGAAGTGATACTTCAATAATAATGATCTATGATGAGTTAGGTTTTGTGAAAAATGAAGATTTTTAAGATCTTTAGCACTCTTATGATATGCACACAAAACCAATCTGAGATCTCTTATTTTTCTTTAAATATTTTCGAATGTAAGTGAAAACTTCAAACTCGATCTTGATGTTTTATTTTCTTATTTGCATTTTTGGTGAATCGAAACAAGAAGAAAGATGTGAACACGTTTGTTCTTGTCTTATCTTTATGATTTTCGAATATATGACAAGAAGTGTTATCCTTCAAAAAGATTGATCAATGATTGAGTTTTGGATCGGTGATGATAAGGAAAAATATGAGATCGAACACCTTTTTGGTTTAGGTTCGAGTTTATTTTGTTTCCGAGTTTAGTCCAAATGAAGATCTGGATCTGTGATGAGTAACTCGTTTGAGTGAACTGAGATCTTGATACGTGAAAGTCTTTTTCTTTGTTCCGAAAATGAGTGTTCCGAGTTTGTTTCTGATTTTTAGATCTGTGATGATTTGTGATACAATCTTTTTAAAGATTTGATATAAGCACAAAAACTGAGATTGTTTATATTTCTTTTAGATTCTTTTCAGTTATCAGTTTAACTTTCCGAGTTTAGTTACCGAGATTGTGTTGAAAGGTTTGGATTGGATCTGTGATGATGTATTGCGTTGGTGTTTTGATCTTTTTTAAAGTTCAATGAAATGTTACACACACCAAGAGATACAATCTGAGATCCACTATTTCTTTTATTCTTTCTCTTTTTCAAATTCGGTATTAAACACGGATCTAGATCGAATTTAAAACTCTTGTCCCAAAACGCGTTTTAAAATGTGTTGACTGAAAACGTGGCTTTGACTGTTGACCAAAATTCAACACTGAGTTTGACTACTGAGTTTGTTATTTGTAACAAACTTATTACTGAATTTGATTTTTGAAACAACTTTTACTGATTTTGACTACTGAGTTTGACAATAAGCTCAAAATAAGCAAATTTTGTACCAATTTGCCAAGATTCTTACGATAAAACCGTAAGCAATCTATCTCGATACAACCGAGATTAGCAAATAAGCACAAAAATAAGCTCTAAAACTGAATGAGCACTTTTTTAAGCAGTTTGACTTTTTGACCAAAATAAGCAGTTTTGACTCAAATTAAGCTTAAGAAAATAAGCACAAGAAAAAGACAGATGAAGCACAGCAGACAAACAGGACCGAATAAGCACGAAATAAGCCCAAATAAGCTCGAAATAAGCTGCTGAAATAAGCTGTCAGAATAAGCTCTCCAAAACACCACTAAATCGCTCCTGCAGCTCTGATACCACTTGTTAGGTCTGAATTTCAGGATCAAATAAGCAATATAGTGATAATCTAGAGAGAGAAAGAGGGAGGACGAGGATTAGAGAAAAGATTAGAATGAGATTAAGAAACACCTAGAGACACACCTCACAAATGAGGTGGTGAAGGGGTATTTATACCCTTTTACAATAATGAGCATAAAGCCCTTGTCTTTTAGACTTTTACTATTTAGCCCCCTTGTCTTTTAGACTTTTTCTATTTAGCCAAGTCTTGTGACTTTATTTTAGTCACAAGCCTTTCACTTACCATATTACACAATATTATTTTTCTATTTATTACAAGACTTTTATCTCTATAAGATCGTCACTTTTATCAATCCTAACATGCACCATCCCCATAATTACTAGGTGGCTTATAGTTTCACCACCTTTTTTACTTAGTTGGTTTTATTACCAACATCAGGAGTTTAATCACTAGGTGGCTTATAGTTGCACCACCTTTTCTTTTCTTTTTTATTTTACAATACTCCTTTATATATCAAACATCCTCCCACTTGAGATAAACAATATCGAAAGTGATAATACCAGGGGTTCTTCCATGATCAAAATAATATGTCATCAACGAAAGTGCTAGTCTTCAGACCATTTTCCTAAACCATAGACTTAGGTAGCCAGAAATTTCAACACAAGAATAAATATAGACTACAGGGTTGGTTAAGGTGAAATGGTGTAACGAAACATATAATATTGGGTGGAAACAAAGATTGGCTTAAAC
>BQNB010118204.1:7500-11462 GCA_026074375.1 Tanacetum coccineum | reverse complement strand
AACGGTCCATGTCTTCGAGAATGGTATGCAACTTTCCTCTAAGGCGCGTTATGCATACAGTCAAGGCTATCTCAGGTACAGGCACCAAATTCTGATCAGTTTCTGTTAGAGCTTCCTCTCTCTGGATGGGGTCCGTTTCAGAAATTATCTGCTGGTAAGCAGCCATCGTGAATAGGGATGATGGTGAGGGTGGTGGAGTAACAGGATCAAGTTGATTAATAGCAGAAATTCTGGCACGTTCAGCAAGATTTGGCTTAATAGGTGGAATAGATATATGAGCGGTACGTCTGATAGTCGGGGGAAATGGTGATACATATGGCAAAATAAGTAAT
Organism: Tanacetum coccineum; assembly: GCA_026074375.1. Classification (NCBI taxonomy): domain Eukaryota; kingdom Viridiplantae; phylum Streptophyta; class Magnoliopsida; order Asterales; family Asteraceae; genus Tanacetum; species Tanacetum coccineum. The sequence continues at coordinate 11,130 of BQNB010118204.1, read as the reverse complement.
CCTAGAGTAGGACGTCTCCTGTGGTACACCTGGGAGAGTATGTCGGGAAATCTGGGAGGTACTAGTGTAGTATTATCGGTGTGTCTCAATTCATCCGAGTTCGACATGTTGCTAAGACAAGAGAATATGAAATAAGGATATAGGTACATTTCAAAATACACATAGTTAAGCCTATTTAATGCACCTGTAACCCATATTAAGTATATGTATATGTTTAATACACATGTAACCCATATTAAGTATATGTATCTCATATGTATGTCTATTTCACATGTACCCCATTTTAATATATGTACTCCTTTGATTGTCGGTTCCTTTGTGTCCTATTTTAAGAAATCAGCAATGACAGACAATAGAAGCATAATAAGCATGTTAAGCAGATAAGTAGTTATGCTACCTAATGCAACCTAGTTCTCTATAGCTCAGAGCTCTGATACTAATCTGTCACACCCCCAAAATATCAGAGTATAATGGCAACCAAGGGAGTGTGACTTCATGATTATCATACTTCTAAGCAATACAGAACGACCTATATATGAGACGTTTTAAGAAAATTGATCACTTGAATTAGGAAATAATAAATTGTTTAAACATTCAGCGGAAGCATAAAAATAGACAATACAACATTGTTTTAAATAGTACAAGTGATCTTCGGATAACGGGAAAATGACTGCAATGCATGAGACTTCATATAGCATCTTCGTTCTTAATACCTGAGAAAACATTGATAAAGTGTCAACATAAAGTTGATGAGTTCATAGGTTTGTTTAAGCAGAAAAGTGTAGTATTTTTGAATCACAAGATTTCATCCACATATGATAATATAACAGACACAAAGTCATATAAATTGCATTACTATTGTCTAAGCTCATGTCACCGAAGCGTTAACATATACCAACAATGAATGAATGGAATGCCTTTGCAGGATGTCAACCGAGACACCCGTAATCTGATCTCAAATGAAACTGATGTTGCTTGACTTATATGCCAGTCCAAGACAACAGGATGTCAATCACGAGTAGATTCTATCCATAACATTCGCGCTTACAAGAATTAACGGTTCATGATAAATCGGGCAGATAGCAACTTGGGTTAATTCGGGACTTAGACCAATCAGTAATGAGTAATTGTACTTGTATTCACACGTTTGAAATAAGCAATGTTCTCACCCCAAAAGATGATTTAAAACAGTAAAGTAGGGGCTATGAAACTCACCTTGTCGGTTAATCGATGGATATTGAGAATGGATTAAGGCACGTCAAATAGCGACTCAATCAAACACCTAAGTAATTATAACAGTTTCTGAGTTTACATTCTAAAATTTAATGTACGAAATAAATTATGCAAATGGTCGAAAAGGGTAGGGTCGCCACGCGATCTAAAAATGTAACATTATTTATAAGATACTAGGTTTATATATTTACACCTGTATCTGTCAAAATTAAATCCTATACTTCAGTTTTATTTATCGCGGTTCGTTCGACTCGTTTAAGTTATAAAGATTGTGCATATTTACCACTAATACCCTTAAGTTTCCATGTTGTCACATATAGCCCTTAATTCCTTAAAATGATGTTTCGTCGAAAGTTTGGTGTTTTTTTTTTAAAATTTCCACGTGTTAAACCCGAATGAACTTTCATTTTGAAAGTTGGATGGGTATTGTGATACTTTTTAAAGTTCATATCTGATAATGGCTCAAATTAGAAAGTACGTTGCTATTACATGCCATTAACCCTAAAATTTTCTATCCTGTTTTCGTTAGTGAGCTTACTTATTTCGTTTGAGTTTTGGCAAGGGACGAACCAAAGACTCAAAAACATGCATGTTTTCCATGCTTCTTTGCGTAAGAAAAAGAAAAAAAAGAATTGCAAGTTAACTATATACTAGCCTTTAAACTATCATATGTATCCTTTATACTAAACCCCACATGGCTACTAACTCTTTTCTTTTCTCTGATTTGTGTCGACCCAACATGGGTTGACAGCCACTGTTGGTGGCGTCTTCCCTTTGTACCCCACACACACTTGATAGCTTCTTTCTAGGTTTTTTTATTCACGACGTGAACCATCATATGTATATATATATAAAGTACATGGTTTGCTTCTTTTCCTGTTTCCCTTTTGCTGCCCAACAGACGCACAACAGTGAGTTGTTATACTCACTGTTTTGGTTTCTTTTCTTCCACAGCGAAACCCGCAATATATATGTAATAGATTTCTACCTATTTGCACAAGGACGAATTTCATGCACTTAAGCAGACGCAACAGTGGCTGTTGTAGCCACGTTTCCTTGCAACGCAACGCAACGCAACAATCATGATAAGGTGGTACCCTTTCACGACTTAGTGGTACGTCTCATATGCTATTCGTGTCAAAGGTTTACGAGGTATGGGTACGAACCAACGAGCATGAGTCGTTCGTTCTTAACAGCGTCTGTGACGCACTCATAGCGAAACAAAAGGGTCGGTGTGGGTCGTTTTGGGTTACTGGATCACGCCCTTAGTATATGTCGAGGTCACAATATAAGGGTTTTCTACAACATTTCATGCTTAAATTCGGTGTATACTAGTCCCTAGTGATCCATCATAGCAAGTCTCATATGCGTTTAAGGTTAATGAAGTTTCCTGGTTTCGTTATTATCATTACATACGGTATGTTAGTTACAAGTTTTTACTACATGTTGTTATTTTATGTGTGTCACGACCCAAACCCTTGCATGCGTACGCACCTATTTACTCCGTGTGGGTTTAATGGCGTGCATAGGTTTTGTGACACCGAGGTCTCATTAAACTACATGGTGAGTGACATATAAATGTTAGATGACTAGGAAAATGATGGTGTTGAGGGCTCGATCCACTCTTGATCACTACTTCTCTCGAAACCTAACGTCTCTGGACTTGCAAAACCCTAGACCCGAACCTTATTGTTTACTCCTTACTTTTAAATTTTAGTTATGTTAAGAGTGTGCATGTATGGCCCTATTTATACTTAAAATATTCACTCGGTTCCTCGAGCCTTGCATGTGAATGATATTATTTACATATACTATTGATGTATGATACTATTTGTGATAATTGCTTCTTTTCTAATACTATTAAAGAATATAGAAAAAATTTCACAAATCGTCCATATGGTTTGACCCAAAATCACAGATCGTCCCTAACTCAAATTAAATACACCAAGCATCCCTAATTTTGAAACTAGTAACACACACCATCCCTATCGTTAGTTTTGCTAGTTAAGTGTTAACGGACGAGGGGTAAGTGTTAAATAGTACTCATACAGCCATACATAACTCACGTGCACGTTTCTAAAAGACACAAACAAACTCCCTTTTTTTGTACCCACCGACACTTCATCCTTTTTATTCAGTTTCTATAAAACTAAAAAATGAATACCAATTCTGATACCCTCAATTCCATATCTTCAGTTTTGTACCTAAGGCAATTCCGATGTGAAAAGTATTTCCCTATACTTCTTTTTCACACCAGTACCCCCAAACATACTGATTTCACCAACCCATTTTAACTTAGTTATAAAAACTGAGCAAACATGTCCCAAGGAGCTCATACCCCATTGATTTCATTAAATCTGAAACTTAACAAACTATATTCCAATTATAATTTAACAC
>BQNB010118203.1:8047-21035 GCA_026074375.1 Tanacetum coccineum | reverse complement strand
ATCTAGCATCCCTTAGTCATCCTCTCTATCATTGACACTAATCAAACTAGGAAACTTGGGCACAAAGGCTTTTCAAGCCTTATAAATAGCTGAAACATACACCCTTTTCATTTCATCCCACACATCTCATCTCATACCCTCAAATGGAAATTTAGCCTTCCATAGCAATAATAAAAGATCAAGAGAAGTCCCTAAGCTCAAAATAGAAGCCAAGAATCAAGAAAAACGAAGCTTTGAAGTCGTTACTAGGCGTACGAACCCGAAAACCCCATTTCGACCCATTTTAGCTCAAGTAAGCCTAAGATCTTGTTCCATAAGCTTATATTTTGTACAATAATGTTCATAATACTCTTAAGATCATATATGAACTCTTGTTTGAAGCTTTGAATCCTCAAACCCATGTGTTTTTTGATAAAAACCATAAAAACGACCCGTTTTGATTTTATAGATAACAAATCCCTTTTCTAAACTTTTGTTATGTTAAAACATCTTATTTTAGCTTATACTAATAAGCTATAACCTGCAAATATCATTTGGAATCTTAAAATAACCTTGCATGGCTTTTTGGACTTGTTTTGCAAAAGTTTCCATGCATAGGGGTATATATCGTAACTTTCTGAAATTTATAACTAAAGGGGCTGAAAATGTCATTTTCTTAAAGTTATAACTATAAGGACCTATTTTGCCAAGTTTCAAAGTTAAAGGTTTAAATTATATATACTTTATATATAAAGGACTAAACTTGTAAAAGTTTATAAACCAAGGGTATATATTGCTAATTTTGCAAACTTATAAAATATTATATTTTTATATTAATTATAAAAATATATATAAATTATTCTAGCTTTTGAAGAAACTTAAAACTATAATGTATCACATTACTAGGGAGCTTCATGTAAGGGGTTTCATTTGGGTATACGTTTTGACGAGTTTGCTGGATTTACGATTTAAAGTGTCCTGGCTCCTCAAACGTTTACTACATGACCTCTGAATTATGATGGCCCGAACAGTGATACGATATTTCCATAATAAATCCAATCAAAATGATATTTCATTATGACATAAAACATATCCAATCAAACTAAGACTTGACATATTACCCAGGTTGTGTGACGAAGCCGTTACTTTCATTTCATATACTTTTGCCATCAATCAGATTTCCCTGTACTGTTAAGGTGAGTTCATAGCCTCGCATTCAATCTTTTAAATGTTTCATAAACCCGCGAGGGGGATACATGCTATAAACCATGAATGCAAGTATTTTTCTGTATGCTATCCTGATACATTATTGCCTAAGTCCCTACTTTTGCCATTAAGTCCCCACTATCATGAACCGTTAATTACTCGTCGGGGTAAGCGCGAATGCTGTGAATAGATCTATTTGGGACTGGACTCCCCGTTGGTGTACCTATACTGTCGGTAACCAATAGCACACATTTGAATAACTTTACGGGTGTTTTGGCAAAGACACCCGTTGGGGCAATTATTTGTGATTATTTAACCTAAGGCTTCGGTGTCATGAGCTTAGGGCAATAATATTGTTTTCCATGATAATTGTACATGCATGCAATTATTACAAACTATGGGTGTATAACAACGTAACCCACTATTGAACTTGTATTCAAACTACTTTACTTAAACCTATAAATTTCACTCAACCTTTATGTTGACTTTTTAGCATGCTTATCTCAGGTAATTGAGCAACTTAAGGCACGGAGTGGCACAGACTTGAAGATGGCTAAACTGTTATCATTCAAACTTTATGTTTTCATGTAGATTTTGGGACCTCACTTTTTGTAAAAACTCTGATGAATAAATGAATGATAACTTATCTTTTAAAAACGTCTCTTTCGAGGCGTTTTCTATGATTATGATTGTTGTACTATGAAATAATACCCCAGATTAGCTTCCCCTGCTATCTGTAAAAATGGGGGTGTTATAGATTGGTATCAAGAGCCATGATTATAGAGAACAAGGTTGAAACCTTAACAATAACTACTTTTCTTTTTCTAGCCAAGAAAGTCCTCTGTGCCACTACATCTCCCGAATAGTATGTAAAGATACATAACTATTATACTATTATATAAATAACTTATGTTATTTACCGCTGGGTTGTTAACAGAACGATGTCTACTCCCAACCATCTTACTTCCGGTATTGAGGATGCTTTTTCCTCCAACTTTCCAGACTTTATCCTGGCTTCTCCGGACTATGTCCCAGCTTCACCAGGAAAAACATATTCTTGATCTTCAAACTCATTTGGCGTAGTTCCAATGGCTTTACCAACTCTTTCGCTCTTTCATGATGGTCCCTACATGAAAGTTATGCAAGCATTCTATGCTGAAAAATCACATATCCCACCTCCAACTATTATACCTTAATCATCAATGCTTAATCCTCAAGAATTCCTTCTTCCTGAGGAACTACTACCACCAAAGAAACGAGGTTGTGATCGATCATCCTCATCTACTTCTACCCTACCTCAAGACTTTGAGATAAGAGAAAGCTCTCGTAAGACAAGTCTGGAACGTCACGAAGAGCAAATTGAGGAAATCTTGAATCATCTAGATGAACTTTCTCTTGACTGTATTGAATACATGGAAGACAAAATTGAAGGACTCGGAAAAAGTTGGGTGATTATCCAACAAGACTTTGACAATCTAGAAGCAGAACTCCAACAAGCTCGTGCTCAAATTTCTAAACTTCGTGGTGAAGAAAGCAGGTGGAAATAAACCATAAAATTTCTCTGGCCCGCTTCAGAATTATTGATCTAGAACACATCATCAACGATATCCAGATTCGTCATCAAGAAGATAAGGAAAGTCTTCTGAATGCCATCAATGAACTCAAGATCAGCCAAGAAGGACCATCGGACTATTAGATTAGATCTTAGTTATCGCTTTTATTAGAACCTAGCCACGGGATGTGTGTTATAAATAAAAACACTTGTCAAATCTTGACTATGTATAGTACAAAGGTAAGTTGTTCATGATATAATACAATGGCAATCCCGTTATATACTTTGTTATTTCATAATACCGACTTATTTCTCTTATATCATCATCTCCGTCATCATCATTATGAATCATACCCTGACTTCTAAATAAATAATAGATACTTATTTGATATGAATTATCTATGATTTCGATATCACTATTGTGACAATGTTTATTTTTGCACTTTAATCATTTTAAGACTTGTGATATCATTCTTATTACGTGTTGTCTTATGTTGATAGAATGCCTCCTAAAAGGACGTCAACATCTGAAGCACCGGCCATGACTCAAGCTGCCATTAAGAAACTAGTTGCTGACAGTGTCACTACGGCTCTGGAAGCACAAGCTGCAACAATGGCAGGTACTAGTAATCCCAACAGGAACACCGGACCTACTGGAACTCCTGTAGCAAAAACAGGAAACTATAAAGAGTTCATAAGCTGTCAACCTTTCTACTTCAATGGTACGGAAGGAGTAGTTGGCCTCATCCGCTGGTTTGAACGGATTGAATCAGTATTCTCTCGAAGCAAATGTATCGAGGAAAATAAAGTAACATTTGCTACTGGTACCCTTACTGATGATGCCTTGTCATGGTGGAATGCATACGCCCAACCTACGGGAGTAGATCAAGCTAATCAAATCACCTGGACTGAGTTAAAGAGGCTCTTGACAAACAAGTATTGTCCTCGAACTGAAGTAAAAAAAAGATGGAAGATGAACTTTACAATCTGACTCTAAAGGGAAATGATCTCCAACCTTACGTTAGAAGATTCTAAGAATTAGCAGTCCTATGCCCGAACATGGTACCAAACACCGAGAAACTCCTGGAAGCCTTCATCAGAGGGTTACCTAGAAGTATTGAAGGGAATGTTAGCGCCTCTAAACCTCAAACTCTAGAGGAAGACATTAACATAGCCCAAAGGCTAATGGATCAAGTAATAAAGCATACTCCGGTGCAAGTATCAAGTGATCATAAACGAAAGTTTGACAACATAAGAACTTTTAACAACAACAACAACTACTGCAACAATAACAACTACTGTAACACCAACACCAACAACCACTACAATAATCACCAACCACAACAGAACCGAAGGCAAGAAGATGTCAAAGCGTATGCTGCCACTCCTGCTGAGAACAATAGGTATGCAAGAAACCTCCCATTATGTAGAAAATGTGATCTCCATCACACCGGACTTTGTACTGTTAAGTGTAATACTTGCAACAAGGTGGACCATTTGACCAAGAACTGCCGAAATAAAAGGCCAGCCACTGGAAGTAATCAACTACCAATGACTGTTATTTGTCATGCATGTGGAGAAAAAGGGCATTATACAAATCAGTTCTGAAAGACCAACATCAATGCCTAGGGAAGAGCCTACATGCTAAGGGATAGGAAAGCTCATCAAGACCCGAACGTAGTTATGGGTATGTTTCTCCTAAACCAGCATTTAGCTAGAGTATTATTTGATTCCAAAGCCAATAAAAGCTTCATATCCACATCTCTTGCCTTTATGATAAATATCTCGCCTATTATAATAGATACCTTTTACGATATCGAAATGGCTGACGGAAACCTAGTAAGCACAAACACTGTTATCCAGGGTTGCACCCTAACTTTGTTAAATCAACCTTTTGAAATTGATCTCATGCCAATTAAACTCGGTAGTTTCGACGTTGTCATTGGTATGGATTGGTTATCCAAGTATCATGCTAGAATCATCTGTGACGAGAAAGTCGTCCACATCCCAATCGACAGTGAAACTTTGATCATTCGAGGTGACCGAAGTAAGACCCGACTAAATCTCATATCTTGTATAAAAACCGAAAGGTATATATCCATGGGATGTCAAGTTTTCGTAGCCCAAGTAATAAAAAAGAAACCAGACGAGAAACGACCGGAAGATATCCCAGTAGTCAGAGAATTCCCAGAAGTTTTTCCAAAAGATCTACTTGGCCTTCCTCCCGTTCGCCAAGTAGAATTCCAAATCGACCTAATTCCCGGAGCAACACCTGTAGCCCGCGCACCTTATAGATTAGCTCCTTCAGAAATGCAGGAACTATCTAATCAATTTTAAGAATTGCCAGACCGAGGTTTTATACGACCAAGTACTTTACCCTAAGAAGCTCCTATCTTATTTGTTAAAAAGAAAGACGGATCTTTCAGAATGTGTATCGATTACCGGGAGTTGAATAAACTTATTGTAAAGAATCGTTACCCATTACCCAGAATCGATGATTTATTCGACCAACTTCAAGGTTCTAGTGTCTACTAAAAAATCGACCTAAGATCAGGTTATCATCAACTGAGAGTGAGGGATAAAGATATTCCTTAGACTACTTTCAGAACAAGATACAGACACTATGAATTTCAAGTGATGCCATTTGGTTTAACTAAACGCACCTGCTGTATTCATGGATCTCATAAATCGTGTGTGTAAACCATACTTGGATAAATTTGTGATAGTGTTCATCGATGATATTCTCATCTACTCTCGTAACGAAGAAGAACACACAAATCATCTGAGAATGATCGTAGAATTACTCAAGAAAGAGAAGTTGTATGCCAAGTTCTCCAAATGTGATTTCTGGATTCGTATCGTGCAATTTCTTGGACACTTAATTGATAGTCAAGGACTTCATGTTGACCTCGCAAAGATTGAAGCAGTTAAGAACTGGGTATCTCCCACTACACCCATGGAAGTTCTTCAATTCTTAGGACTTGCCGGCTATTATCGGAGATTTATTAAAGATTTTTTGAAGATTGCAAAATCGTTGACTGAATTAACCCAGAAAAACAAGAAGTATATCTGGGGTGAAGACCAAGAATCGGCTTTTCAACTGCTAAAACAGAAGCTATGTGAAGCTCCAATCTTAGCATTACCCAAAGGAAATGATGATTTTTTTTGTCTACTGTGATGCATCCCATCAAGGTCTGGGAGCAGTGTTAATGCAAAGAGAGAAGGCTATTGCATATGCATCCCGACAACTTAAGCCTAATGAAGAAAACTATACCACTCATGATCTCGAATTAGGAGCAGCAGTGTTCGCTCTTAAAATCTGGAGACACTATCTATACGGTACAAAGTGTACAGTGATTCTTGATCACATAAAGATTCATTCATTTCTTCATCAGAAAGAATTAAACATGAGGCAACGCCGTTGGTTAGAATTGCTTGCAGATTATGATTGTGAGATCCGCTATCATCCTGGAAAGGAAAATGTCATAGCAGATGCCTTAAGCCGAAAGGAACGAATCAAACCACTCTGAATCAGATCATTAATCATGACCGTTCATCCAAAACTACCATCATAAATTCTCGAAGCTCAAACTGAAGCACTCAAGGAAGAAAACATCAAGGCTGAGAATTTACGAGGAATGGATAAAGTGTTTGAAGTACGTCCTGATGGAACTCGTTGTATCAAGAACCAAAGCTGGTTACCACTCTTTGGTAATCTAAGGGACTTGATCATGCATGAATCTCATAAATCAAAATATTCCATTCACCCGGGTTCTGACAAAATGTATCAGGATCTAAAGAAACTCTATTGGTGGCCTAACATGAAGGCAATCATTGCGGAATATGTTGGCAAATGTTTGACATGTTCTAGAGTTAAGGCAGAATGTCAGAAGCCATCCGGCTTACTGGTACAACCAGAGATTCCTATGTGGAAATGGGAAAGAATAACAATGGACTTCGTACAAAATACTTCCCAAAAAGTCTAAGGGGGGGGGGGGGGGGGGGGGGGGACTGAACAATTTGGGTCGTTGTAGATCGCCTTACTTTATTTGATGAAAAATGGATGGCTAGGATGTGTTCTTTTGTTCTTTGAGATGATATTGTTCTATCATGATCTCACCTCTTATAGTCAATTCATGTCATCATTATTTATTTATGTACCGCCGATAATAATAAACATATATAAGAACGTGTATAAATTTAAAAATAATTATTTTTTTTTAAGAAAATCAAGTTTTAAGTCTTTTATATCAATGCCGTTAGTATAAAAGACTAACGTTGCAATAATAAGTTAATCAGTCGTTAAGTTAACCGGCTTACCAGTCAAGCAGGTCACTGATTACACGCAAAATTTTGAATGTTTAGTGACACATTGGAAAAAAATGACTACATACAAAGACAAAAAGTGTCAAGTTTGATAATTTTTTAAATAGGAGAGGTTATAAAGACCCCCTAAAAAGCCATTTGTACCCCCTTACTTTTTCCGTTTTTTTATTTTTTTTAATTTTAATTTTATTTTTATAATTTTGTTTATGTTACAAAACTGTGAAACTAAAAGTAAGGAACAAAAATTATAAAGTTTAATAAGTTAAAAGTATTAAACTGTCAGAAATTACGGAGAAAAAAATGATAAAACACTATGTTGCACTGTAAACTAGAAAAAAAAACATGTTTTGTACAATTTTTGTACTTTTTAGCGGGACATGGGTACCAATAGTAGCACCATTGTAAATAACAAGCAAAAGAACCCGCGCGTTGCGGCGGGGCTAATTTTTTCTCGAATAATCTTTTTTTACGTTTTGGGGGGTTTTTTTTGGGCCATGCGTTATGGCGGGGCTAATTTTTAATATTTTCTTTTTTTGTATGATTCGGGGAAAAAAACTTTGCGTTGGGACGGGCTAATTTTTTCTCGAATATTTTCTTTTTTTGGGACGGTTTTGTAAATTTTTTTACGGGAATTTTTGTGTAAGAAAATCGTAAATAGTTAAAAGTTGAGGGTCCGATTTTTTTTTTTTTTACTTTGGGCCAGATTTTGGGCCACATTAGTTTGTCGACAAATGTGTATATTTGTAAAAAAATAAATTTATATGGCTTATGTGTTGGGCCTCATGTTTAAAGTGTTTTTTTTTTTTGCTATATGGGTTTTTTTTAATATAATGGGTTGTACGTTTGTGACCATATCGGTTATTTTAAAGTTATTAGGTATCGAAGATGTTTCCGCGGGTATTTTTTTTATCTGAATAAATCGGAACTTTTGTAATATTTTTTTTTAACTCCTACTTTGTGCATACAAATTTAAAAATAAAAAAAAAAAAAAAAAAAACAATTGGGCTGGCCCAAAATGGGGCAGCCCGTTACTGTAGCAATAGTCAAAAACGGCGTCGTATCCTTGGGTTAATTGTTTCCCGAATATTTTCTTTTTTTGGGACGGTTCGATATCTTTTTTTTGGGCCGATGAATGTAAAAAAGTTGTGAACAATAAAAACTTGACGTGTTTTTTTTGTTAAATTTTTTACGGGATTTTTTTTGTAAGAAAATCGTAAATAGTTAAAAGTTGAGGGTCCGTTTTTTTTTTTTTTACTTTGGGCCAGATTTTGGGCCACATTAGTTTGTCGACAAATGTGAATATTTGTAAAAAAATAAATTTATATGGCTTATGTGTTGGGCCTCATGTTTAAAGTGTTTTTTTTTTTTTTGCTATATGGGTTTTTTTTAATATAATGGGTTGTACGTTTGTGACCATATCGGTTATTTTAAAGTTATTAGGTATCGAAGATGTTTCCGCGGGTATTTTTTTTATCTGAATAAATCGGAACTTTTGTAATATTTTTTTTTAACTCCTACTTTGTGCATACAAATAAAAAAAAAAAAAAAAAAAAAAACCCCAAAATCGGAGGAGCCCGTTCGGTAGCAATCGGGCCACAGTCAGAACGACTGCGTTTTTGTAATTATTTTTTTTTATATGGATTATGTGATGGGCCTCATGTTTAAAGTGGTTGTATTTTTTTTGCTATTTGGGTTGGGTTTTTTTTTTTAATTAATGGTTGTACCTTTGTGACCATATCGGTTATTTTAAAGTTATTAGGTATCGAAGATGTTTCCGGGGTATTTTATTTATCTGAATTTAAATCAGAACTTTTGTAATATTTTTTTTTAACTCCTACTTTGTGCATACAAATTAAAAAAAAAAAAAACAAAAAATTGGATTGGCCCAAAATAGGCAGACCCGTTTTACCTGTAGCATCAGTCAAAACGACGTAGTAATTTTTTTTATATGGCTTATGTGTTGGGCCTCATGTTTAAAGTGTTGTATTTTTTTTTTGCTTTTGAGTTGTTTTTTAATATAAATGGTTGTACTATTTTTGTGACCATATCGGTTTATTTTAATGTTTTAGGGTATCGAAGTGTTTCCATGCGGTATATTTTTATCTGAATAAATCAGAACTTTTGTAATTTTTTTTTTAACTCCTACTTTGTGCATACAAATTAAAAAAAAAAAAAAAAAAAAAAAAACCCAAAATTGGGCTGGCCCAAAATAGGGCAGCCCGTTACTGTAGCAGCAGTCAAAACGCCGTCGTTTCCTTCACCTATTGTGTAATTTTTTTTATATGGCTTATGTGTTGGGCCTCATGTTTAAAGTGTTGTATTTTTTTTGCTATATGAGTTTTTTTTTAATATAATGGGTTGTACCTTTGTGACCATATCGGTTATTTTAAAGTTATTAGGTATCGAAGATGTTTCCGCGGGTATTTTTTTTATCTGAATAATCAGAACTTTTGTATATTTTTTTTAACTTGCTACTTTGTTTTTTTTTCAAGATACAAATTTAAAAAAAAAAAAAAAAAAACCCAAAAATTGGGCTGGCCCAAATAGGGCATTGCACAGTTAATAGTTGCAGCAGTAAAACCGCCGTCCGTTTCCTTCTCCCTATTGTGTTTATTAGTAATTCTTTTTGTACTTATTTTTTACAGTTTTGCAACGCAGTTTATGTTTTTTTTTTCAGTTTATGTTCCGTAGTTTTTGACAGTTTCATCCTTTTGACCTGTTAATTTATATTTTTCGGCGTTCCTGTTTTTTCCGATTGTCACAGATAATGTCACAGTTTTAGACATATACAAAATTATAAAATATTAAAATATAAAATAAATAAAAAAAACCGGAAAAACCAGGAGGGGTACAAACGGCTTTTTAGAGAGGGTACCAATAACATAAACCCTCATTTTAACTGCCATCTTACACCCAATTACGCTTCTCGTCGGGAACATTTCAGGTGTATTTAGTTGTGGAGAAAAATAAATCATTTTTTCAAGAAATTTTTTATTTGAAAATGAAAAAACTCATGTAATGGAATTATATGTCTTTATAAGCTGGCATATATAATTAAACTATGGAACCCTTCAATCCGGCGCCAGCTAATAGTGCCTGACAGTCCTGCTTTGAGTTACCATGGAGGGTTATATTATACGTCGTTAGTTGGGTTTGGTTATGACCTAACTATCGAAGATTACAAGATTGTGAGTTTGTGACGACAACCCATGATCGTACTGAATCCGGAAAAGTAATAAATTCATATGTTTAGACTATGAAGATAAACACTACTTGGAGTGAGATTGCCTCCCCTACTACTCCATTTCATTATGTGGAATCAATTTGCCCGTGTCTTTTCAATGGAACATTGAGTTGGGTCGTTATAGAAACAAGTAATTCTTATATAATGACATTTGATTTGAGCAGTCTGGTTTTTGGAACGATTATGTTGCTAGAACCCAATTGGCGAACCACACAAGTAACAAAAATCAATAGTTTTCTAGGTGTCATTTCTTCAATACGTTATACTACTTGCATTTGGGTGAGAGAGAAGACAATAACACTCCTTAGTAGTCTTAATTTTCAAGACTGATACAATTTTTTGAGTGGAATACAAACAGCTCTGCAACTAACGGACGATGGTGATTTACTATACTTGACTTCCCAGGGGGTTCAAGCATATAATACTAATGAGACAAAGCAACAATTGATACTTTCCCATTTAAATGAATTTTCTCACATATCTTGCATGTTAGTTTCTGCTGAAAGCCTTGGATTGCTAGATACAGGGACTTCATGCAAGGAAAGCCAACAACTGAGAGGAAAAAAGAGAGGTAGAACAAATATGTGAGATAATGGAATGAAGATGTAATTATAATTATAACAATATAAGATTAGATGATTTATGAGTATTGTTATGGTTTAACTATTTACTATTTATTTTAGTAGTTTGTGTTTGGTACATAACAATTACTTTGTCCCTCATATGGTTATAGACGTACAGTATTTGTTTTTATGTCTGGGCTGGCATGTTATAAGCATAGTCTTAGATTTGCGATTACAAATTCTTAAAGTATCCGAAATTTGTTATTTGTCATATGATTATGAGATTTGCATCATTCGTTTTTTATTTCATTTGTATCTGTAGTTATGAAAGCAGCAAAATCTTCTGTAGGCTCGTTATTTGATACTCTTTAGGAACTTCATATTTCTTCCTAATTCTATTCCCCATTGTTAGATAATAGGGTGTGTGATGATCCTGGAAATCTCTGTTGTATCGTGTTGAGTTCACTTTCCGTATAAAGTATTTCGACCCTATAAGATGCCTGGGTTGCACGAAATCTCTACCAGGATAATACAAAGAGAATGACAATTTGTGTTCTAGGCACAAGATCACAAATTATGAATTTAGAGGAAATTGTATGGGTGTTTTTCGTTATGTCCTTTGAGACTAGTTTTTCTGTATGAAATATGCAGAAAAATAACAGTTATGGGTAGTTAAGGTTGGTTAAAACCGTACTTTACAACCAACTGATATGGACTTTACGGCGTAACACTATGATAGTTTACGGTGTAATGTCCTTCCTTCTTAACTAGTTACGGCGTAACATAATACGTTACGACGTAAACCAACTAGACTTTGATCCTGAATAAACATTACGGCGTAACCTAAACGTAAGGTTACAACGTAAACTCAAAGATCCTAGTTCCTTACCCAGCATTAGTTTACGGCGTAACCAAATGTATTACGGCGTCAACTATACACATTTAGTCATATTAGAAGTTCGTATTAGCTCAACGAGTGTGCACTCCACACTTCTCTGACTCGTCACCAAGCCGAATATGAACTCTCACTAGTCTCTAGTAAATCATCATTACAACAAATGGACTGATGACACTGAAATCACCAACAAACCCTCCCCCCCCATTTTAGTGTAATATTTGATTTACTAAAACATATATAAAGATATATGTAATTATGTTAAAACAAACATAACGAAACAAACAAATGCATAAATGAAAATGTCTTGCGATTGAATTTTCATCTTAGTATAATACACATTCTAAATATTCGAAAATCGGGGTGTCGTAACGATTGACCCGTCAATCCATTTGAATACCTGAAGATACTATACACATAAGTTTTTGCAACACTCTAATGTTCGTTTACATGACACTTTATAAGCCATGTGTCTCAATCCATTAATGAACATATAGGAAGCCAAGTCCAAGCTTCTTGAAGCGGCAAAACTTCATGTTCACATATGTGGTCCTTTTAGTTCTTGCACCTGCATTTGCAATTTTTCAAAAGAACCATTAAGAAAATAAACTTCAACCTAACCATCACTTGCAGGTCTGAACACATACCTCGGGAAGATAAATACACGTGTTCCAATCTTTAGCTATGAGCTTTCCACATTGAATTCAGCTTCTAACATTGTATTAGAAGGGAATTGGGTATCTCATAGGTAGTAGATTTTAATGGACTTTAATCCCATCCCTATCACTAACTTATTCACTAAGTCCCTAGCGAGACCCTTCGTCAAGTGGTCTGCTAAATTCTGTTGTGACCGAACAAACTAAATAGAAATCACATCGTTCATGATTAACTCCCTAATCATACTATGTCTAACACCTAAGTGTCTAGACTTGCCATTATACATTTGACTATATGCTTTAGCCAACGTGGCAACACTATCACAATGGATAAAAATCGGTGCTATTGGTTTCAGCCAAATTAGAATCTCATGTATCAAGTTTCTTAGCCATTCTGCTTCTTTACCAGCAGCAGTCAATGCTACAAACTCAGATTTTATAGTAGAACTAGTGATGCATGTTTGCTTCTTGGAAGCCCATGAAATGGCACCTCCCCCAAGCAGGAACACCCATCTACTCGTAGAAGATGAATCTTCAACATGATTTATCCAGCTAGCATCTGAATAA
>BQNB010118202.1:3044-21035 GCA_026074375.1 Tanacetum coccineum | reverse complement strand
AAAAAGTTCAATTCACGCCTCGTTAGAACATAAACGACCCGGGAAACGACTAGGAATGGTTACTTTCAAAATCGATACCTCCGAAATTATATT
Organism: Tanacetum coccineum; assembly: GCA_026074375.1. NCBI lineage: Eukaryota > Viridiplantae > Streptophyta > Magnoliopsida > Asterales > Asteraceae > Tanacetum > Tanacetum coccineum. The sequence goes on along the minus strand of BQNB010118202.1, from coordinate 20,942 downwards.
TTATTTGTGAATTGGTTTATTGCTTTGAATTAGATGTGATTCGCTAATTTGCCTATATTATGTATATATATATATATATTACTTACTCGATTAGTAATCTTTTGGAATATCAATGAATGAATCAAGTTATGTTTAGCTGCAAAATTTTGTAAACTGAGTTGTTTGTTTATCATGAATGTAGTAGATATGTTGTTGTGCCAAACACATAACATTTTGAACACATGACGGTTTGGTTAACCAAACACACAAAAAGAGTAAAGTGCAAAAGAATTAATAGGTTGTTGTGGCAAAATTCAGGTTTTCAACACATGACAAAAGTAAGGGGTGTAATCGAGTCAAGCCAAGCTCGAGCTTGACAGGGTTTGAGCTTGGCTTGAAAAAACAATAGTAGGCTTGAGCTGGGCTTCATAGCTCGTCAAGCTTTAACCATATAGGCTTGAGCTTGGCTTGAGTAGGATTTGATTAAAGCTTGACCTTGGCTTGAAATGCTTGAATGTATACAAATTTAATGTATTTAATATCCAAACGCCCAAACTTATCAAGAACTATTCAAATACTGAATATCTTGTGCTATTGATCATGAAGTAACACGCCCCGGACCCTTATTCCGCTGCGACCCAATTTGGGGGTGTTACAGTTAACCTAATTCAAAGTGTTGATTTTTAAGGTAAACCCATGTGGTTACTTTTGGTGGGTGGATCCAGCAATGTGTGCAAGATCTACTGATCATCCCTGGCTTATTGAGAAACATCAACAATCTTCAAGCTCAAGCAATGGAAAATGCAAGGAAATCCCGAAGAATGAAGATCTTATTATGTTTTAGCTGGTTTATGTTTGTGGTGTATGTCTTTATGAAATGACTAGTTAAAAATGTATGGGTAATGTATGTCTATGAATTGACATGTATTAGTTGAAGTAAGCTTTTGGTTATCATGAATGTAATCTTTTGGAACATCAATGAATGAATCAAGTTATGTTTAGCTGCAAAATTTTGTAAACTGAGTTGTTTGTTTATCATGAATGTAGTAGATATGTTGTTGTGCCAAACACACAACATTTTGAACACATGACGGTTTGGTTAACCAAACACACAAAAAGAGTAAAATGCAAAAGTATTAATAGGTTGTTGTGGCAAAATTCAGGTTTTTAACACATGACAAAAGTAAGGGGTGTAATCGAGTCAAGCCGAGCTCGAGCTTGACAGGGTTTGAGCTTGGCTTGAAAAAACAATAGTAGGCTTGAGCTTGGCTTGAAAAGCTTGAATGTGTACAAATTTAATGTATTTAATAGCCAAACGCCCAAACTCATCAATAAACATATGTATAAAGTAAAACAAACAAAAACCATAAGTGAAAACCATGATAGATTTATTAAACATTAATAAAACTAACAATAGCATTCTCGTACCAAAGTACAACAATAGAATGAAACATAAGCCAAAGTACTAATTAATATTCAAATGTACAAAGTATTTCAATAAAAACATACATTAGCCAAAGTACTAATTAGTTTTTGATTAGTTTTGGCTAATATACTCAAAAGTCAAAACTAAGTATGAAGAATACAAAGCACTAAAATATAAATCATTAGATTAATTAGGGTTAAATGTCATTTTAGAATACATTATTCATTTATCTATGAAATAGGTCCTTATAAAGCTCGAAAAAGTTTGATAAGAGCTCGAGCCGAGCTATCAAATACTTAGAAATGATAAAATAACTCATATAATGTCTAAACTAATCAAAATCCGAAGTCGGAACGCGTCCGATGATGTTTTTTAGATTTATGCGGTTTAACTTCCCAGGAAACTACAAGATTCAAACGTAACGTATAAAAGTCAAAAATCATGATTGGAAAAGTATAAAATATTGATCTGAAATTTATGGGGTGTGACACATTGTAATAGTCTTCATACTACCTTACTTGTACGTTACCTTAATGGAATATCACGTAGACGGCGGGTTCGTGTAATTCGTTCATGACTTAGAAAATACTTACACAGATCATCACGAGTGTGACAAAGCAACGAATTAGGACAAGAAAACTAAGGAGTAATGCATGAATAAATAAATACGTTCGTTTACCATATAAGTTACCACAAAAGTAGTTTAGATTAATATTTAGTTTAATTAGTTAAAACCAAACCAATCTCTCAAACATATGATTTTACCTGCTTTCATAAAAATATAAAAATACAAAAAGAATCTTCTCTCATTTTCTAGATCTTTGTTATTTTCTGTTTGAGCCTTCCCAAACTATTTCCCTAGAGAACGATAACAACCCCCAAGTCTTGCCTTACTACACTACAACGGTTAGGTGCTCTGCCTAGGGAGTTGTAAAACTAGTGCGTGTACAACAACCGCATCAATGACCACCCCTTATGGGGAGATTGTTAGCCGTGTTTTTATGTAAAGTGGTGGTCATTATTATTCCTTGACCTTGTATAGGAAAACATAGTTTACGGGAATTGTTTTAAGCTAATTGGTCCTAAGTGTCAGGCTAAAGCCCATGTATCCGGCCTATGCTAGCCAAACGACCCAACAAGGGTCTTCCTTCCCTTTGTAGTATAAATACCACCCTCCTAGCATGTTAGGAGGGTGTTGGTTACATTTCTCCTTTAAGTAGTCTTCCACCTTCTCAAATTTTTTTGTCTCTCTAAACCTCTTTCTCTCTCTAGAATTCTTGCAGATTTCGTGTGGATTGTCTGTGAAATGGTAGGCTAACAATGAGCATACTGTTTTAGGTTGCTCTCCATGTACATCAAAACCGCACACCAAAATCCAGCTTCCTTCATCGAGTTACCAAGCTTTCTGTTTTCGGAAACGTCAACCCAACCTTTAGCCAACGCAATTTCTTCCTCATGTGTCCACGCAATCTGGTGGGGTGCATCATCGCTTTGAATCATCCTCTTTTGGCATGCTCTAGTCGGCTTCTTCATCCTCGGTGGTGAGGTCGCGACTTCTTCAATGACAGATTCTTCACGATTGGGTTATTACCAATAACTGGTGTTTTCTTGAAAAGAATCCGAAAATGGCATGTACATTTCTTTGACCAGAAATGAATGAATCAGAGACATGGGTGGATCCGTACGTCGTTGTTATGACGAACCACCCATTTGGGTTTGTGATACGTAGTCACGGTTGCTGAATGGGAACAAGCTTGGTTATGACGAGTAATTTTGAAACGCGTTTAGGTGTGACCCAAAACTGTGAAACCCTTATTGTTCCAGTGACGGTGTTAGTACTGGTTTCGGTATGGTTGGTTTGGATAAGGTTGGTTATAATAGTATGATTATGGCCATAATAAGTTCATTTATGGGTTTGGTGATGGGTTTCCGAGCATAAAGGTACCATCGGGTGTCGGCGGATTACTTCGGTTGGGGTTTCTTGATTGACGTGTTTTGGGTCGGGGAGTGTTTAGTAAGACAGTTTTTTGAAAATAAAATTGAGAGTGTGAAGTTTAGGGAGATTGTATATAAATTGGAAGAGTTGTATATAAAAATAAATGAAGTAGTAGGTATTTATTAGGGGTGAGCAGAAAAAACCAAAACTGAACCGAAAAAACCGACCGAAACTAGAAACCGATGGTTCGGTTTTTACTTTTTTAAAAACCGAAAAATTTCGGTTCGGTTTCGGTTTTCTTCTAAAAACCGAACCGAACCAGTTTTATAATAATACGTAATTAATATAATATAAATAAATAAATAATAAATCCAGTTTTTAAATTCATATTTATTTTGTGGATGAAATTATAATACATATATATCTTAATCTCTACACTATATAATGGATGAGACCATGACACATCATTACCACCTTATTGCCCAGTCAATGATGACTCATCGATGACATGGCATGCATCATATGGATAACTTCTAGAAATACAATTTGAATATTTATGATGACATATTTTGAATATTGAACTTATCAAGTGACTAGATTTTTTATTTTACCTACAATTTAAGGATATCATATCATGATGACATATATTGAACTTATCAAGTGACTAGATTTTTTATTTTACCTAAAATTTAAGGATATCGTATCATGATGACATATTTTGAATATTGAACTTATCAAGTGACTATTTTTTTTTTGATTTTACCTACAATTTAGGGATATCATATCATCTAAAATTATCTTATATTATCAACAAACATCACAAACATATCGTTTAATGTCAACATGCATGTGCATCACTATATTTAGTTGGTACGCGATAAAAGAATGAGCACGGGATCTTGAAAGATATCTATTGATCGAGTATAGATGATGAGGCAGAAACAAAAAAAACAACGTAAATGGAGGAATAAATGGGGGAAAACGCAAGGCCTTAATGGCGCTATGGCATGCTTTTTAGAACCCTGCATGCAATACAAAAGACAAATAGAGATAACGTATTACGTAAAATAAAATTATGTACAGAATATTACGAAAGTAGCCCGCCCGTTGGGCAGGTTAGAGGACTAGTGTTTATATATGTGTTTGTCATCTGCGTGTGTTTACATGACAATATATCGTTACATATATGACAATGATCATACTATGTGTATTTTCACTTGCATGTGTGTGTGTCTCATCTATATGTATATAATTGTAGAAATTTAGATAAACATTATTAGGCTCATAGCTAAAAAAACCAGTTTTCTATGTAACAGTTATTTAACACATAAAATTTTGTCATAATTTTGAGGGTTTAGCATGTTACTATTATGTAACACATAAAATTTTGTCAGTAACACATAAGATATAGCAGTAACATAAATTTGGTCAGTAACCAAACGGGTCCTAACCTCTCCATGTTTTTTCGTTATGTGCAGTGAGCATAAGACGTTTCAAGAAACGTTGTGATGAGGAGCACATCACCATTTGGAACAGCCCTACGGGATCAGGGTTCGAGTCTATGGTAGGGGCAGGAGGTGCTCATAGATGTTGCTTCAGAACAACAACAACAATCGACGCTGATTAAGGTTATTGGGAAGACTACCATGGTGTGACATTTGATGAGGCTTATAAGGGTCCAGTTTTGGCTAGATATATGAGTGGAGCTAAGTTGACACTGGCATATTACCAACATGATCATCCCCCTCTTTTTACTGTGATGACTGACATTGACTATGATGTTTTTGTTGATAATTATAGGCCACAGCAACTGGCCTTCATGTGACCATGTAGATAATTTATTTGTCTGAACTCTTTGCAGGATGTTATGACCAGAAATCCATAATATCCAGATTCTGTTTTGGAGTTTGCTTAAGATTGATTTTTGTTAATAAACTTTCTTCTTGAGTTTGTGGAAGTTTTGTACTTATGTGATGATGTTTATTATTTATTAAAATTGTTGCTTAAGATTGATTGTGTCCGTTTGAATAAATCTGGGCAGAATGGGTACTTTTTTTCAAAAGTTATGGGTCTATTTGGACAACATTGACATATTGAAATAGTCAAAAATGTGACGAAAAGTCATTCAATTTCAATATCATGGGTTAAATGCTGACATTTGTTAACAAGTGGGATAGTTCGTGAAAGAAATTTGAAAAATGATGAAATGTGTCATTGTGTATAAACCACAAAGATGCAATTTGTAAAAAGAGTAAACTGCAAAATACATCCATGTGGTTTGAACTTTCTCACATAATACATCCATGTCCGAAACTATTGGTAGTATACATTCTTCGTTAGGCAAACGTTTTCCAAAATACATCCTTAGGCACTAACTTCGTTAGTTAACCAAATTATTGGGCCCCACTAGAGGGGTATTTTCATCCTTTTCCTTTCCCATCTAACCCTGCCCTTTTTCCCCCTTCTTTTAATGCCTATTAACCTTACATTATTCACCCACCAACCATTTTTACATTTAATACTTTTCTCTCATAGTAAAATCCCCAAATCAAATAAGCAGTAAATCTAAGAAACCCTAATAATGGATCCAAGAAATTGTTTCTGTTGTGCACCAACACTAATTCAGACTTCATGGACACAAGCTAATCCTGGCCGTCGATTTCATAGTTGTGCTAGAACTGTAAGTATTCATAGTGTTCTATAGTTAACTGATTTTGTAATGTGTTAACCTAATTCAAAATGTTGATTTTTATGGTAAACCCATATGGTTACTTTTGATAGGTGGATCCAGCAATGTGTGCAAGATCTACTGTGATCATCCTTAGCTTATTAAGAAACATCAACAATCTTTAAGCTGAAGAAATGAAAAATGCAAGGAAAGCTCGAAGAATGAAGATGTTATTATGTTTTAGTTGGTTTATGTTTGTGTTGTATGTCTTTATGAATTGACTAGTTTAAACTGTAGAGGTCATGTATGTCTTTATAAATTGACATGTTTTAGTTGAAGTAAGCTTTTGGTTATCATGAATGTAATCTTTTGGAACATCAATGAATGAATCAAGTTATGTTTAGCTGCAAAATTTTGTAAAATGAGTTGTTTGTTTTATCATTAAATGTAAGATAGATTATGTGTTGGCAAACACATAACATTTTGAACACATGACGGTTTGGTTAACCAAACACACAAAAAGAGTGAAATGCAAAAGTATTAATAGGTTGTTATAGAAAAATTGAGGTTTTTAAAACATGACAAAAGTAAGGTGTGTAATCGAGTCAAGCCGAGCTCGAGCTTGATAGGGTTTGAGCTTGGCTTGAAAAAAACAATAGTAGGCTTGAGCTTGGCTTGATAGCTCGTCAAGCTTTAACCATATAGGCAGAGCTTGCATGAGTAGGATTTTGTGATTAAAGCTTAAGCTTGGCTTGAAAACCTTGTGAATGTGTAACAAATATAATGTATTTACTAGTGCCAAACCGCCCAAACTCAACAAGAAACATATTATAAAAGTAAAACAAACAAAAACCATAAGTTGAAAATCATGTATAGATTTATTAAAAACATAGTAAAAACTAACAATAGCATTCACGTACCAAAGTACAAACAATAATAAAGAAACATAAAGCAAAAGTACAATTAATATGTTTCCCCCCCAAACATACAAATTATTCAATTAAAAACATACATTAGACAAAGACTAATTAGTTTTTGATAGTTTTGGTCTAAAATGTACACAAAAAGTCAAAACTAATGTATGAAGAATACAAAGCACTAGAATATAAAACGTAGTATTAATTAGGGTTAAAGATCATTTTAGAATACATTTTCAATTATTTATGAAAAAGGTCCTTATAAAATTTGTAATACTCAATAACCCCTTGAATACTTATATGAAAATAATATAAATCAAAGCTCGAAAAAGCTGATAAGAGCTCGATCCGATCAACCAAAACACTGTAGAAATGTATAAAATAACTCATATAATGTCTAAACAAATCAAAAACCGAAGTCGGAAACGCGTCCTATTGATTTTTTTAGATTTATGCGGTTTAAACATTCCGGTAAACTCAAGATTCAAACGTAACGATAGAAAGTCAAAAATAATGATCGAAAACAGTTCAAAATATTGACCTACAAATTTACGGGGTGTGACACCTTGTAATAGTCTTCATACTACCTTACTTGTTGCGCTACCTTAATGGAAATTCACAAAACGCGGGATTTGTGATAATTCGTTCATGACTTAGAAGAATACTTACACAGAATCAGCACGCGTGTGACCCAAAGAACAAATTAGGACAAGAAAACTAAGGAGTAATGCATGAATAAGTAAATACATTCGTTTATCATATAAGATACCACCAAAGTAGTTTAGATTTTTATTTAGTTTAATTAGTTAAAACCAAACCAATCTCTCAAACATATGATTTTACCTGCTATTATAAAAATATAAAAACACAAAAAGAATCTTCTCTGTTATCCTAATCTTAGTTAATTTCTGTTCGAGCCTTCCCCAGACCTCAGTTCCCTAGAGAATGAATACCCACACCCCGAGTCTTGCCTTACTACACTATAACGGTTAGGTGCTCTGCATAGGGAGTTGTAAAACTAGTGCGTTTACAACAACCGCATCAATGACCACCCCTTAGGGGGAGATTGTTAGCCGTGTTTTTATGTAAAGTGATGGTCATTATTATTCCTCAGCCTTGTATAGGAAAACGTAGTTTACGGGAATTGTTTTAAGCTAATTGGTCCTAAGTGTCGGGTTAAAGCCCATGTATTCAGCCCATGCTCGCCAAACAACCCAACAAGGACTTTTCCTACACGTTTGTAGTATAAATAACCAACCCTTCTAGCATGTTAGGAGGTCTTGGTTACATTTCTCCTTAATTAGTCATTCCACCTTTCTTTATCGATATTTCTTTTTCTCTCTAAACCTCTCTCTCTCCAGAAATCTTGCAGATTCGTGTGTATTGTCTGTGAAATGGTAGGCTAACAACGATCATACTGTTTTGGGTTGCTTTCCATGTACATCAAAACCGCACACCAAAATCCTGTTTCCTTCATCGAGTTACCAAGCTTGCTGTTTTTAGAAACGTCAACCCAACCTTTAGCCAACGCAATTTCTTCCTCATGTGTCCACGCAATCTGGCGGGGTGCATCATCGCTTTGAATCATCCTCTTTTAGCGTGCTCTAGTCGGCTTCTTCGTCCTCGGTGGTGAGGTCGCGACTGCTTCAATGACAGATTCTTCACGATTGGGTTATAGACAATAACTAGTGTTTTCTTGAAAAGAATTCAAAAATGGCGTGTACATTTCTTTGACCAGAATGAATAATTCAGGAAGACATGGTTGGATCTGTACGTCGTTGTTATGACGAACCACCCATTTGGGTTTGTGATACGTAGTCACGGTGACTGAATGGGAACGAGCTTGGTTGTGACGAGTAATTTTGAAACGCGTTTGGGTGTGACCCCTAAATCATGAAACCATGTAATGTACCGGTTCTGGTGTACGGTGCTAGTATTTATTCGGTATGGTTGGTTGAGATAAGGGTTTGTTATAATTGTAAGATTATGGCCATAAAAGTTCATTTATGGGATCGGTGATGGGGTTTCCGAGCATGTAAAAAATGTTCCATCGTGGTATTGGCGATTGCTTCGGTTGGGGTTTTCATTGATTGATGTGTTTTGGATGGGGAGTGTTTTAATGTAAACAGATATTTTGTGAAAATAAATATGAGAAGTGTGAAGTTTAAGGAGATTGTAATAAAATTGGAAGAGTTGTATATAAAAATGAATGAAATAGTAGGTATTTATTAGGGGTGAGCAGAAAAAACCGAAAAACCTGAAAACAAACCGAAAACTGAACCGAAAAAACCGACCGAAACTAGAAACCGATGGTTCGGTTTTTACTTTTTCAAAAACCAAAAAATTTCAGTTTCGGTTTCGGTTTTCTCCAAAACTGAACCAAACCAAACCGGTATTTATAATAATACTTAATTAATTTAATCATAAATAAATAAATAATTAAATCCAGTTTTTTAAAATACAAATTTATTTTGAGGGTGAAATTATAATCAATATATATCCTTACTCTCTACACTATATAATAGAGGAGATCGTGACACATCATTACCACCTCATCGCTCAGTCAATGATGACTCATCGATGACATGGCATGCATCATATGGATAACTTCTAGAAATACAATTCGAATATTTATGATGATATATTTTGAATATTGAACTTATCAAGTGACTAGATTTTTGATTTTACCTACAATTTAGGGATATCATATCATGATGACATATATTGAACTTATCAAGTGACTAGATTTTTTATTTTACCTACAATTTAAGGATATCATATCATGATGACATATTTTTGAATATGAAGCTTATCAAGTGCTATTTTTATTACATAATAATTTTAGGGATATCATATCATCTAAAATTATCTTATATTATCAACAAACATCACAAACAGATCGTTTAATGTCCACATAAATGTGCATCACTGTATTTAGTCAGTACGCGATAAAAGAATGAGCACGTGATCTTGAAAGATATCTATTGATCGAGTATAGAGGATGAGGCAGAAACAAAAAAAAATGACGTAAATGGAGGAATAAATGGTGAAAACGCAAGGCCTTAATGGCGCTATGGCGTGATTTTTAGAACCCTGCATGCAATACAAAAGACTAATAGAGATAACGTATTACGTAAAAATAAAATATGTAACAGAATATTAGTGAAATAGCTCGTACCGTTGGGCGGAGTAAGAGGACTAGTGTGTATATATGCGTTGTCAACTGCTGTGATTTACATGACAATATATCCGTTACATTATATAGATAATGATCATACTAGTGTATATTTCACTTGCATGTTGTGTGTGTCTCAACTAATTGTGTATAATTATTGCAATTTGGATAACATTATTAAGGCCATACTAAAAAAACCAGTTTTCCTACGTAAACAAATTTTTTCAATATAAATAGTCCACAACCAAATATAAACTTTTGTAAAACTAAAAAAAACAAACCGCCAAAAACCTGAGCGTTTGGTATATGGTTTATAAAAACCGACTATCTCGGTTTGGTTTTCGGTTTTAGGCCAAAAACTCGACCCAAACCAAAACGTGCACAACCCCTAGTATTATATAGTGTAAAAAAAATAGGGGTTTTGTAAACTTTTTTTTTTTAAATGTAACGGTAAAAAAAATAGGGCCCACTTTTTTGTAACTCATCGAAGATGAGTCAGTCACCTTTTATAAGTCGCACACGAGTTTTGAGGGTTAAATGGGACTCACGCGCAAGTTTTAAACTCACGGGGTGAGTTTGGAGTCTATACTAGGGGTGAGTAAAACGGACCGCGTGAACAGACCTGACGCGAGAACCAACCCCGAACCAGACAGACCGGACCGAAAACCGAACCTATTTCGGTACGGTCCACGATCCATCATTTTCTTGTAATTTTCTGATCCTCTCGACCGGTTCGGTCCCCTTACAAAAAAACCCCACAATTATGCCTGGTTGACCGACGGCCTGAAGACAAACCAAACCGACCCGACCCGACGGGACCGGACCATTACGTCTTGTCTTTGATCCGTTTGTTTTTTCAAATTCGGTTTTCCGATCCAGAGCAGGTTCTTGTGTCATCCCGGTACCAGTTTTTAGAACCCCCTAGTCCATAAACAGTAACGCTAAGCCACGGCCAACTAACAAAATAATAAAATCGTGCTAAAACCTTAAAACCCTTTATACTCTCACTCTGTCTAACCAGGACCACTAACAAAATAATAAAATCCTGCTAAAACCCTTTATACTCTCACTCTGTCTTAACATATTTTTCTAGTATTATCGCACCGCAATCAAGAAAAAAGAAAGGCATCTTTATATTTACTCATATATTTCTTTATAATATTTCGATGTAGATTTTCATTGTTTATAAGTATAAAATAGTACTTAAATGTTAATAAGTTGAGCGAAAAGTGAGGTGTTTCTTAGTATTCGTAGTATAAAATTAGTTTAAATATGTATAAAGCGCTTAAAACATTGCAATGTTTGTAGTTATGCTTGCTGTTGTATAGTGTCCTTTTTGTTTTAGGGGTTGTTTTTGAGGAGATTTTAGTTTGGTTGTAATATGGGAATGTATTGATTTTGGTTTATGTTATGTGTCAAGCTTTTGTTGTTAGGCTTTTGGCCATTCTCTTTAATAAAAGTTTGCTTTTACAAATAAACATAAAAATGTGCAACTGTATCTGTATGTGGGGTAGTTTTATAAAACAATTAGGTAAACGATTTGGAATTAAGTATTTAAATACTTGACTGTGTTGATTTTTAATTGGTTGGATTGAGTTGGAGGTTATATTGTTTGTTTGTTTCTTTGTTAAATTTAGGGTTTATTTCTGTACTTTAGTATTTTGTGTTAGTGATGGGTGGGATTTATCCTCTTTGCAAGGCAAGAGATCCGATCTCAGGTTTCAATTCAGGTATCTTAGTGATATTGTTTACAAACCATTAAAACAGTAATATTCAACAACTTTACACTTTTTACTTCTGTTTATATATTCATTCTACATAAAAAAAGCAACAGTGGCGTATAAAGTTAGTTTAATAAGTTGGTGTGCTGGTAATCATGGTTATCTTATGTATTGTACTTGTAACCACTGTTATTGCAATGCCAAATTTATTTATTGCAACTAATAGTTTTAGACTGTTACTGTTATGTAACCTTAACAGTTATTTAACACATGAAATTTTGTCCTAATTTTGAGGGTTTAGCATGTTACTATTATGTAACACATAAAATTTTGTCAGTAACACATAAGATATACCAGTAACATAAATTTGGTCAGTAACCAAACGGGTCCTAACCTCACCATGTTTTTTTTTGTTATGTGCAGTGAGCATAAGACGTTTCAAGAAACGTTGTGATGAGGAGCACATCACCGTTTGAAACTGCCCGAACGGGATCAAGGTTTGAGTCCAGGGTAGGGCATAGGTGCTCATGATTGTGCTTCTGAACAACAACAATCGACTGATTAGGGTTAATAGAAGACTACCATGGGGAAATGTATTGAGGCTTATAAGGGGTAGTTTTGGCTTGTTAGATGGAGCTGAGTAAGGCTGGCATATTACCAAGATGACCGTCTCCCTCTTTTGACTGTGATGACTGACATAGACTATGATGTTTGTGTTGATTATTATAGGCCACAGGAACTGCGCCTTCATGTGACCATGTAGATATTTTATTTGTCTGAACTCTTTTTCCAGGATGTTTTGACAGTAAATCAGATTTCATTCTGTTTGGATTTGCTTAAGATTGATTTTTGTTAATAAACTTTCTTCTTGAGTTTGGGGACGTTTTGTACAATATGTGTGATGTTATTATTTATATAAAAATGTTTTGCTTAAGATTGATTGTGTCCGTTTGAATAAATCTGGGCGGAATGGGTACTTTCTCAAAAGTTATGGGTCTATTTGGACAACATTGACATATTGAAATGGTCCAAATGGACAGAAGTCATTCTAATTTTCAATATCAACGGGTTTAAATGGCTGTGGACATTCATAGTTGGTCCAAATGGGTATTGTGTTTTCCTCTCTTATATTTTCCGTTTTAAGTTCTTTTGTGTTTATACTATTTTTTTAGAGTAAACTACAAAATACATCCCTGTGGTTTGAACTTTCTCACATAATAAATTATTTGTCAGAAACTTTTGGCAGATTACATCCTTTGTTAGGAAAACGTTTTCCACAATACATCCTTGGGCACTAACTTCATTAGTTAACCAAATTATTGGGCCCTACTAGAGGGGTATTTTTGTCCTTTTCCTTTCCCATCTAACCCTGCCCTCTTCCTATCTTTTAAATGTCGTATTAACCTCACAAAATTCACCTAACCAACCTTTTAACAATTTAACACTTTTTCCTCTCCATAGTAATATCACAAATCAATAAACAGATCAATCGCTAAGAAACCCCAATAATGGATCCAAGAAATTGTTTTCTCTGTTATGCACCACAAATAAATCAGACTACATGGACACAAGCAATCCTCCGGCCGTCGATTTCATAAGTTGTGCTAGAACTATAAGTGTTCTATAGTTAACTCATTTGTAATAGGTGTTAACCTAATTCAAAATGTTTGATATTTAAAGGTAAACCCAATGTGGTTACTTTGAATGGGTGGATCCAGTAATGTGTGCAAGATCTACAGATCATCCCTGGCTTATTGAGAAACATCAACAATCTTCAAACTCAAGCAATGGAAAATGTAAGGAAAGCACAAAGAATGAAGATCTTATTATGTTTTTACTGGTTTTATGTTGTGGTGTATGTCTTTATGAAATGACTAGTTAAAAGTGTATAGGAAATGTATGTCTATGAATTGTACAGTATTTAGTTGAAGTAATCTTTTAGGTTATCAGAATGTAATCTTTTGGAACATGAATCAAATTAATGAAACAATTATGTTTAGCAGCAAAATTTTGTAAACTGAGTTGTTTGTTTATCATGAATGTAGTAGATATGTTGTTGTGCCAAACACACAACATTTTGAACACATGACGGTTTGGTTAACCAAACACACAAAAAGAGTAAAATGCAAAAGTATTAATAGGTTGTTGTAGGAAAAGTCAGGTTTTCAATAAATGACAAAAGTAAGGGGTGTAATCGAGTCAAGCCTAGCTCGAGGTTGACAGGGTTTGAGCATGGCTTGTGAAAAATATAATAGAGCCTTGAGTTGGCTGATAGCTCGTCAAGCTTAACATATAGGCTTTGAGCTTGGCTGAATAGTATTTGATTACAGCATGAGCTTGGCTTAAAAAGCTTGAAAAGTGTAACAAAATTAATGTATTTAATAGCCAAACGCCCAAACTTATCAATAAACATAAGCATAAAGTAAAACAAACAAAAACCGTAAGTGAAAACCATGATACATTCATTAAACATTAATAAAACTAACAATAGCATTCTCGTACCAAGTACAACAATAGAATGAAACATAAGCCAAAGTACTAATTAATATTCAAACGTACAAAGTATTTCAATAAAAACATACATTAGCTAAAGTACTAATTAGTTTTTGATAAGTTTTGGCTAATGTATTCAAAAGTCAAAACTAAGTATGAAGAATACAAAGCACTAGAATATAAATCGTTAGATTAATTAGGGTTAAAGGTCATTTTAGAATACATTATTCATTTATTTATGCAACACATGATGAACTAAAATACAAGAGTAAACTACAAAAGGAGTAAACTACAAAAGTACCACAATTAGATTAAACCAAAAGAAACATTGTTGCAACAGACATTTGTGATGTTTCCAAAAGAAACATTGTTCCCAAAAGAACAACTAAAATAGTACTTGCTTAGAACATTGTTTCCAAAAGAAAAATAACACTAAAAAAAGCTAAAACTGTAGATTACACCACTTTTTCTTTTCCCTTGGCAGTTGCAGCAGTCCTTTGTGATGTTCTAGGAGTTGCAGCAGACCTTTGTGATGTTCTAGGAGTTGAAACAGACCTCTTTGTTGCCCTTGGAGTTGCAGCAGACCACTGTGATGATATTGGACTTGCAGCAAACCTCTGTGGACCTCTTGCAGTAGAAGCTTAAGATGCTATTAGAATTGTAGCAGCCATTTTTGATGGTCGAGACCCTCCAGCACCATTTTTACATGATCTTTTGTTATGACTAGTTTTCTTAAAAGTATCACAAGTCACTGTCTAACCAACCCTAGGCAGTATCCCACCACTAGTCATCTTTTGGCTAGACAATTCATCAGTAGATTTCTTCCTCCTTTTGGGAGGCCTTCCTATCTGTGGGTGAAACTATGGTGGAATGAGAGTGTCAGGACAAGGATTTTTCTTCCAAAGGTCTTTGCCATTTAAGGGATTGATTAGGTGAGAACGTTCAAACCACAAGGATGTATGTTTTAGTTTACTCTTTCATTTAACTTAAAGAACCAACAACATGTAATAACCCTCATCTTTTTTTCGAATCTTTGTCTTTCTTATCAACAACAAAGGATGATGCTTTCATCCACAACACTCTCTACATGTGTAAAAACTAAAAAACTAACTTAAGCATGCATGTTGATCTGTCATTAGAAGCCTTCAATATCCATTTCGGCAAAACCTTAATATTTGAGTTATTGATATTTTTCCATTTTCTTTAATTTGAGACTAAAATAAGAAATTGTTGACTTCAAATTTTTTTTGAATGGCATTTTATATAAAGACTAGCAAGGAGCTAGGAAAAATTACAAATTAATGGAACTAGGATTTTTCATCCAAGCGTTCCAATCAAAGTTGGAACTACAACGACTAGAGCACCAATAAAATGAAAACCAAACAATTTAATCAAAAAAGAAGATCTAAACAAGGAAAATTGGTCCCAAACAAGACTTGGTTAAGAAACTTCCAAATAACCCACCAAGTGATGTAACAAACACCTTTGAACACATCCTTGAAACGCTTGGAAACTCTAAGATTATTTAAACCAAAGAAGCCAATCACCATATGAGAGAAAGTCTTGATACTCTAATTCTCTCCAACGAACAACCTTAAGCATTAACTGACGAGCCAATTGACAAGAGAAAAGAAGGTGCGAAGTTGATTCCACAGCAATACTACAAAGAGGGCAAATAATAGATGGGATGTCAAGACCACGAAGAGAAAGATTCAACCTTGTGGGCAGCTCATCCAAAGAAACTCGCCAAGCAAAAATATTAATCTTGATGGGAATAAACTTAACCCATCTTGTAGGAACATCCGCCTTCAGAAGAAAGAATCATCAATAAATTCACAAGCTAATTTCACTGAGAAGACACCCAAAGAATCTAACCGCCAAGTCTATCTATCAATAATATTAGGAAGAATAACAAAAGAAGTATTTGAAATAAGAAGAAGCTGCTCTTCTTCAATACCACTACGAGGAGACCTTCGAAAAGAATTAGAAAGAGAATTATCTCTCAACTTTAAAGCCACACTAGCATGTTTGTCTAATTCCAAAGAATACAGCCTCAAGTATGTTTGTTTTAGGGGTAAATCACCAAGCCACACATCATTCCAAAAAGGAAGTTGCCTTACCATTAGCAATAAACACCATATATGGTCTTGAATAAGAAGGAGGATTGTCAAGAGCTCCACGAACACCATATATGGCTGTAATAAAACGATATTAAAGAGAAGAACCATTAGCAATAAACCGCCAAATCCATTTGAAAAGAAGGGTGCGATTAAAAGCAAAAAAGCTAGAAACACCAAGACCTCCATTTTTCTTAGAAGCTAAAATTTTATTCCAGCAAATCAAAGACATCTTCTTCTCTCCATTTTTCATGCCATTTAAAAAATTCCTACGAATAGATTCTATTTTGCTAAGAACACCTTTAGAAACCTTGAAGGAGGACATGTAATATAACAGCAAATAGCTCAACACAGATTTGATGAGGGTCAAACGACCACCAATCAAGAGGGTTTATTAGGGCTTTCCGATTTGAAAAGTCAAAGATAATCTAGCAAAGATGTCATCTCAAGAATTAAGTCTCGACATAATACCACCTACCTTTACCCTAAGATATTTAAAAGGCGTGTAGAGAGTTGAACAACCAATAGATCTAGCTGCTGAAGCTACAACATCATGAGGAATATTAATACCCATAAGCTTACTTTTATGAAGATTGATCTTGAGACCCAAAGCCAAATAAAACCACTAAAGAACGTTAACAATTGTTGATAAATTTGATAAATTCCATTTACCTACAAACATCACATCATCGGCATAGAACAAGTGAGACAAGGTCAAAGTGTCGTCAATAGGAATACCCTTGTAAAGACCTGCATTCACCACATTTTTGAAGGATAAATGCAAGCTTTCCATAATCAGAATAAAAAGAAAGGGAGATAGAGGATCCCCTTGTTTCATTCCTTTAGAGAATTTGAACTCCAAGGTCGGACTACCATTGACAAGAATAGATCCCATAGCAGACTTCATGTTCTTATGTCAAGTAACTTAACATAAGGCATGTGATATTCATTTCAATATATTGAAACATACACCAATAGATAATGTTGTTAGGCAAATACTTTCAATTACCAATTAACTTTTACTTTTACACCTCAAAATTTAAAGTCTGCGATTCATGTTGAAGAAGACAAGCTCATTTACATTATATATTATATAAACTATATAAAAACTGGGATTGCCTGGCTAAAATCATTTAATGTCACACTTCTGGTCTGACCCGATCATGGCTAAAATCATTTCATGTCACACGCCCGACCCGACCTGATCCGAGACCTACGGGTTAAGTACTTATTTATTATATGTCACCTGATCCACCCATTTATTACTTCCATTTTCGTATACACGTGTTGGTTGGGTGTCTTACTTTCCACCTCCTCCATGATTCATAAACCTTAGATCTGTTAGCAAGTTCCGGATCCATCTTCTCCATCTACCAATTCATCTTCTTCATCTCTTCAAACACATCAAACCTACCCAACCCACCAAACTAAATATAGCTGAATCTGGGCAACGGTGCTCTCTTTTA